>RJWJ010018870.1:0-31029 GCA_004363605.1 Indri indri
TTCACACAGAAGTCACCGTGCTCCCTATCCTTGCGACTCAAAGTGTGGTCTGAGGACCAGCAACATCAGCAGCACCTGGAAGCTTACTGGAAACACAGAATTAACGAATCCCCTGACCTGCTGAATCAAGAATGTGCATTTTCACAAGGTCCCCTAGGTGATTCACATGCACACTGAAGTTGGAGAACCACTGCTCTAGACCATGTGACCCCATCTTCCTGGCCACGATTTACTGGACCAGTCTCTAAGCTGAAAACATGTATCGACTGGTTGGCATAGTTGGCAAGCTGCCTAAGAGGTGGCTGGCATGAGCTTTGTGCATCAGGGGTGCTCATTGCTGAATGATTAACCAAGATAGATTTTCTCTGCTGAGGAGTGAAAGCGGGGAGCACATACACATACACCCATGGGGGCAAAGACAGAGAGAGCTGAGTGACCACAGTGCAGATCAGCGGAGAAGGGGCAGACGCCGACTTCTGGCAAGATGAAAGAGGGGCTCTCACGCTACCAGGGCTAGTGTCCGACTCTCCGTGATGGCTGCCTGGTGGCTGCTGACACTGTTTTCCTGCCTTCCCTACTCCCTGTGGAGCCTTACAGTAAACTCACTAGTTGAGGTAGCCTGAGAAAGAACACATCTCTGCTTCTTGTAGTTGGATCAAGTTCAATGAATTCAATCTGTCTACTGAAATCTCATCCTGATCAAAATGCTCCTTGCTTCGAGATAGCTTCCCTATTCCTCCCAACCAGATTCAATATCTTTCTTAGGAAACTTCCATTAGGCATGTAGATGTCTAATCTTCCTAACAGCCCACAAATTCACTGAGGATGGAGGCTGTGTCTCATTCATCCTGGATTTCTTGAGTTAAGCAACACAGAACTTCCGCCACATGGTAGGCACTCAGTAAATCATTTGCAAAATGAATTATTTTGCACACAGTTTAAGTACCACATATCAGTTAACTTTAAATGAATTCAAAGAAACCAATATATCTAATTTAAAATCAGTGGCTGAGATGGTATCACTATTTCCTAGATTATCAGGTGATGTTTACTAAATATTTTATCCTCATGACATTTTATGGAGCCTCATGATTAATGCACAAACTCTTCTAAAAGAGGCAGTGCTGCATGTGTTTCAAGAATAAAATTATTATAGTTAGGAATATTGATTAACTTGCCCCAGAATCCACAAAAGATAAAAGACTTCAGACTTTTAAATCCCCTTAGTTTTTCTCCTATCACCTAAAAACATTTTAAAGTATTTATAGACTCTTCCTCTAAATCCAGAAAGCAAAGCCCAGAGAAGTATTTGAGTCTATTTCTTGTTTGAGGACCCATTTTTTTCATAATGAATATAAAGGGTACTGGAAAAGTCTGCCTGATTTGTGTAGCCCAAACTTCTAGCCAGAAAACTATGGCATCATCTTGTTTTCAGCAGGACACCTTGTTCTGAACACAACACAGTAAGGCTAACATCTCACAAAAAGTACACATACAAAGTAGCAGGAGGGCCATTGATGACACAGCGTACAGGAGGAAATGGGAATAGTCTCTGTAACTACTAAGTGAAAGCAGGAGAGAGATAGACCTTAGCCTGAAGGTAACAATGAATTCTTTCAAACTAGAGCGTTCTGAAAACAGAAAGGAATGATTCTGTAGATGTGAGGTTCCTTAACAAAGGAAGTGTTCAGAGTCTGAATGGCCAACTGGCAGGCATATCGTAGAGAGGATTCGTGTGCTGTGTAGACAGCTCCATTAGGTTCCCTTACAGATCTAAGAGGGTAAATATGGAAAGGGAGAAGTACAGAGGGTGGTAGATGAGAAATATTTTAATACAAGGTCCAAACTCCACTTCTTCTAGAATATCTTCCAGACCATTTTATAATGAACACCAGACTTGGCTTTCTTTAACCCACTATCCCGCTGGCCATCAGAAAGAAATGTTTCCTCACTTCTTTCTTGTGCTGAAGACCCAAGGGACCACACGATGAAGTGAAAAAACAGTTCTCAATACTGCTGCAGGTCAATTTATGGTAGCTGTAAGCCTCAATTATTATAATTATTACAGTGTTTTAAATAAGGTCAGACGTAGGCTAAAATATCAGTAAATTCTGATATTAGGCTGTTAGAAGTTCAAGCTTAAGTAAAAACTTTAAAAATGTTATTATGGCTAATTTATACATGCAGAAAGCTAACAAAAAACAACTTTAGCAAAGCACCTCATTAGTAACTGAAGGGAGACATGCACTCCAATAAAATTTAGTAGGCTTGCATCATAGTTGAGTATTACAAATTTTTTCAAGAGTAACATATAATACACACTTTGTTTAAACTGGCTTCTTTAAACAGGGCTAGATGACTTCGTCTTTATCGCCCCCGTAAATCTATGCCAACAACAACCATTTAAGAAAGTACGCTTGTTTTCTATCGGCTCCTGACATGGATGATGCATTAATTCCAACAGAAATCAGAGTGTGTCATAAACTAACCTGACCTTGCAGGGCTGATGCACCACTGGATTCTCTATTTGTAAACACTGTCAACTTAAAGTGATGGTGTCAGGGAAAAACAGAAGAACAAAGGAGCATACTAACCATGCTTTCATGGAGAAGCTTTAACTATTTTTACATTTGGAAAACAACCAGAAAAAAGCTTAAGCATACTTTAAAGTACACCAAATAGGAGCACCCTATTGATTTGACTGTATTCCTCAAGCCCTTAGAAAAATTATTTTACAACATGAAGAAATAAAATGTGCATTTTTAAAAATATGATTTCCACCCAGAGGGTTTATAATTATAAGGGAGAAAAAAGAATGCTAAAAAGGTAAGAACATAGAAAGAGTTTTTCCAGGACATTTTATTGGCTTTTTTCTTTCACCTTGCGGTGCATCAAAGCACCATTGTATAAATTACCAAGTTTCTGCTTAACATTTGTTGGAAGAACAGTGGATATTATTATTAGTTTTGCCTCAAGGAAATCAACAAGAGAATTCCCTCTAACATGTTCCCTGTGTTGATATGCATGGCCTTCAACTCTCACTCCAAATCAATATGAAAAGGGGTATTATTTTTTAGTCTACACCCAGAATAAGAATGAAACCTAGAATTGCATCTACCTCAGTAAAACTCCTATGAGTAAAATAACTACTTTGAATCCTTTGCAGATATCTCTTCTCTTCCACGAAGAACCGCTATCACTTTCCCTACCTCCCAAAGCGTATTTTTTCATTTCTATGAGTTCAATGACACTCCCTCCCCTCCCCCAGTATTGATGACTTCGTCAGATCACTACCAAGCCATGCTTTTTGGACGTCTCTTTGATGCCCAAAAAGAGTCTTCAAACTTAACACTATCAATATATTTCACATTGAACTAATTTTCCCCTCCCCGCACCTGCTGCTCCTCCAAACATAGTCAATGTCATCCCCCCTTTCTGCCCACCATCCATCAGTCACCCCATCTTTATTCCATCTCTATTCTTTTTGACTCCTCCATCCCCTTCTCAATACTCGGGGTTGCTCATTCTGCTCTCTTTGCCTAATAAGGGCAACAACCATAATAATTTCTAGTATGTGTTGGGCACTTACTATGTGTCAGACTTGGTGCTAAACAATTTATACGTGTGTGATTTCATTTAATCTTTCCCACATTCTTATGACATAGGTCTAAAGATGTGGAAACTGTACTCAAGGTTACAGAGCTAAAGGTGTGACAGGCTGAGCATTTAAAGCTAGTGTGAAGCCAGTGCTCTGACCTACCTTTTCCACCTTGGTAAATTCAACATTTCAAGGCTGAGTTTAATGTGTTTACTCTTAAACGAAGCCTTCCCAATCTCTCCTGTTCTTTTTTCTATGCTCTAAGTATTTTGCTCCTACATTTATTATAATACACGTTGTTATTTACACATTGGCCCACTTATTAGTTCCTTCGACAAATAAATTTTTAATGCACACACCACCAGACACAGTGCTTGACATAGGTTATCTGCAGTGAATGAAGCAAGCCTGGACCTAGCCTCCTAGAGACCAGTTAGAAAGAGAAACTTTAAGCAAATAACTGCACAAATACACCATAAAATCGCCAGAAGATAATTGCTATGGAGAACAACTTTGGGTGTGGGTGACGTGTCTGTCTCCAGGCATCACATGAGGGCGTTAGTGTCGCAACTTCAACATTTTTTATTTTTCCACCATTAACCTGTTCCCTATACTGACACGCAGTTGGTGTTGCACTAAAAAATTATATAAACTTTTCAGGTTAGATATTAGATTTCTAATTAGAAATTGAAGTCAATCTTGTAGAAATGGTATGGTAAGCCTTTTTGGAATTACGGCAAGAGTTACAGCGAGAAGAAGAAAGAAATTTTATGAATGAAAAAGTAAGACTGGATTTGACCAAAGGCAAGGTTGTCTCAATGCAAATCTCTCAATTCAGGGATGCATTTGTTCCATTTGATATAGTATGAGGTTGACAATGTTCAGAACATAATGAAAAGCTCTATTTACTCAAATTTCTGCCAGAATGGAGTTGTTGAGTGAGGGTCTAGAAAGATAAATAGACACCTAAGAGTTCTGGTTATTGCTTATTGATACATTCTGTTTACCCTTCTTTCATCTGCTGAGTATGAAAAATTTAACAAGTGGTTTTTGTAAAATCCCATATAAACGAAACCCCCAGGTATGACATTTTATTTTATTTTATTTTATTTATTTATTTATTTTTTGAGACAGAGTCTCGCTCTGTTGCCCGGGCTAGAATGCCGTGGTGTCATTCTAGCTCACAGCAACCTCAAACTCCTGGGCTCAAGCAATCCTTCTGCCTCAGCCTCCCGAGTAGCTGGGACTACAGGCATGCACCACCATGCCCGGCTAATTTCTTCTATATATTTTTTAGTTGTCTGGCTAATTTCTTTCTATTTTTTTTTAGTAGAGATGGGGTCTTGCTCTTGCTCGGGCTGGTCTCGAACTCCTGACTTCGAGTGATCCTCCTGCCTCGGCCTCCCAGAGTGCTAGGATTACAGGTGTGAGCCACCGTGTCCAGCCCAAGTATGATATTTTAGATCTCAAACTTCATGTAAGAAGCACTCACTCGGCTATAAAATAGTTGTAATATTTTCGAACAATTTTAACCTGCTATATTAAGTGCTTATGAATTGACAGCAAAAGCCATAATAAATGCTCAAAGAGTGACATCTTGGATCAAGATACCTCAACTCAATGACTTAGACTAATATTACAATAAACATTATGAGGGTTTTATCAATAGATACAAAACCCACTTAAGGCTGTAAACATTATATAGAGATGTTAAATTGCTGAGAAATGGTAGACATTAGCAGTAACCTTTTTTCCCTGTTTTTGTTGCCTCGTAATGAAATTTATTACATTTGAGTACTTAAATTCACACCTCTTAAAGTTATGATAAACTATACCAATCTGAAAGTGGGTTCTGTTATTGGGGAAACTGAATTTTAAAAAATACAGCAAAATGAAAATTGTCTATCTGTTCACAGCAAAGAACAAGATCTTGGTCTCAGCAGAGGGTGCTCTCTGCAGCCATGAATGCCACTGTTGGTTTGCTGGAGTATCCATGTTAGTGCTCTCCTTACCCATAATATCCAGACAGGTATGGGCATGTAAATCAGGTGGTTAATGTGAGTGTGGCACAAACGTAGTGAGTTATCTGACTTGATTGTTCACAGATTGAACTCTTTGTTCTACTACTTTTCCCCTTCTTACTACTGCATTTGACGAGTCTTAAAAAAAGTGTAGAGTGTGGTGTTTAATGATGAAAAATGCTATATAAACATTACATAAAAGTAGCAAAAGTCATTGATTTAGGAATTGTTTGAATCATCCCTAGAACTTGTACTACATAGAACAGGAATACTATTTACCTCTTTTGTTACAGATCTTCTCTTCTACAAGAGTAAAGAAGAGCAACACAAAATAATCATCCCCAAATCCTGTGGTAGCGTTACTCTTGTTGAAATTTATTCAATATTTTCACTTTACAGTATATTGAGATTTCCATCCCTCATCCACCCGTGAGGATTTTAACTGTTTCATCATCAACATTTATTTTGTATTGAATTCCACCTCTCCCAAAAGCAAATTTTCTTTTCCTTTGCTCATCAAAAGAAAACAATTGAGTTTACTAGATTTAACATTTTGATCCACTTACCCTGTTTCTTTTTTTACCTATAATCCAATTGATCAACATTGGAGGAAGCATGACATTAGGAAATATTATCAGAATATTCTTGGTTCACTCAAAGTTATACAAATATAAGACTTTATATATGTCAATTTTTATATATTTCACTCTCAACACATTATGATAAATTATGCTCATTGCAATGTGATTTTTGGATGAAACGCAACCTAACATTTTACGTTGCCATAATTGTACCATTATACCTCCTTTTACTCATTTCTTAAGAACACATGTATAATTACTCAATTATTTCCACTTTGATTCAATTTTGTATAAATTTTAGTTACCACAAATTCAAAAATTAGTATAGTCTGTGTTTATATGTATCTAATTCTAAACATTATTTAGAAAAAAATCTAATATCCTAATTTATGGAATAACAAGTCCTTCCAAAGCTATTAATTTCCTGAAAACATACAATAGAAATAAAAATAAAATATCCTAAGGTTGTACAGCATCAAATAAAAGTATTCTATTGATATTAAGCCAGCATTCAGCATTACTGTAGGGTAGAAGTTTAAGTTATACAATTTTGTATCCTCAAAAATGATACTTTTTACATAAGGATAATTTTTTTTCTAACAGTTATACTTTAAAGAGACTAGCCTGCACAAAAACCATACATTAAAAAACTAACTATGAGAGTCAAGTAGTTTCAAAGAGCAATTACTCATTAAGAAGCTCTGGCTAAACTGTAAATATAATAGCTCATTATTCCAACAGCTGAGGAAACTACTTGCTAAACCACAGTCCCCTCAAAACTACAGGGTGAGTAATGTAGCGACCACTGCCTCCAACACATGGAACATGGGCAAAAACTTACCTTAAATGGAGATGACTTCGAACAGCCTTTGAAACCACTTCATCCTGCCATTTTGCTGTAATGACAAGGATGAAAACTACTGCCACAGCCTCACTGGTTTTCTGCTTCATTTACTGCAAAGGTTCTCTACCCTGCTGTGCATTGGTCACCTGGTGAGCCTCAAAACTTTGCAAGGCAATTGTTCTGGGGTGGGCCTGGGGTGCTGGTGTGTCCAAAAGCTCTCCAGGTAATTCTAATGTAGTCAGGGCTGTGACTCAGTGATCTGCTGCCACAGCTGTTGCCTTGGTTTCTCAGCCTTCAGTCTCATCCTGTTGTGAGAGCCTTTGTGAATGCTGCCAGAATGATCTTTCTCTAATGCCTACGGAATTGAATCCAAACTTCTGCACACAGTGTACAAGACTCAACATGACCCGCTCTCATCTGACCAGCTGCCTCTCCCGTACCGTCTCCCCAATAGTTCTAGAGGCCGTTGTTTCTCATGTGCTTGGCCCCAAACGCATGGCTTGGGCACTGACTGATTCTTTGCTCTGAAATGCTCTCCCCATTTATCTGCCTGGAGAACTGCACCTCCTCTGTGAAGACATTCCTGACATCCTAGCACCCATCTCTCCTTTGAGTGTCCTCAAAGCACCCGATGTACAGAGTTTTGGTGTTTTTTTTTTTTTTTTTCCTAAGCATATTGAACTGTCATTTTCTAACATATGCCTCTTACACCTTCATTAAACTTTTTCGAGGCATGGACTGTATCACATTTGCTCTATATCCCCCAAACTTAGCACACCGCCTAGCATATATTGGCATTCTATGTTTTCTGAATAAATGAATGAATACCATTTTATACTTTTTTCACTTATTATAGTCAGAGCTAGGGGAGATTTACACTGGGAACACTGAAAAAGTCACACTTACACTTAAAAAAAAAGCCTTAGTATCTGATAACATTAATGACTATTATGACTCTGAAGATTAGCCTTTCAGTTAGGTTACCAGATGAATTTTCAACATGTTTAAAGTCAAAGAAAAAACTTTAATAGCATCCTTCAGAGTACTCTCTTATCATCAGTCTCCCCAAACCACAGGTTTTCAGAATCACAGCTGATATATGCTCACCTCAGGCTCTGGTAAAGGAAGGAAGCCCCCTCAATGCCCACCACAAGTTGGCCTAATTTGGCTTCTCCCACCATGTGACATCTAACCCACAACTTTGGTGAATGCGCTTACTTTGTATTTGCTTTCTGATCTGGAAGGGGTGGGAATATGTCCTTTTTTCTTGAAGGTTGTAAAGTGCTTGCACTGAGGACATGGCTTGGTGCTGGAATCAATACGGCCAAGTTCCAAGAAGTACTTATACTTGATGGAGTCTTCATGTGTTAAGTTATAGACAACAGTTGTTTCTTCCAAGAATTCAAAACATTCTGTGATAGGGCATTTGATTTCTACTTGGCCAAGTTGTACCTGTGTGAAAGAGCAGATGGAAGAAAAAAAAAAGCCACTGGTTATTAACTTTCTTTGTGTGTGTGTCTGTGTGTGTGTGTAAATATCAATTATTGCTTATTTCATGACTGCAGCAAAGGATTATCTGTAATTTCTTAAGATAACATAATGAATGGTAATTGCCTTGATACCTATATTAGGCAGTACTAAAATGTCTATCACTATATAATGTCTCCAGAATGATTTATAGGGTGTTTAAGTCTTCTCTGATCATTGCATTTGTGAACATCAATGGGCCTACACCACAGGCTCACCAAAGAAGCAAATTTTATCCCATCCTTCTGGAAACGGAAGGGTGAAACTACGTTCAGAAAATGTGCCAACTATAGGAGCTAAGGGCGAGACAGCATTTGGACCATGTGCCAACTAAAAGGTGTTTCAGATTTTCAACCTCACTACAGAGTACTTCAGCACTAAACTTCAGGCACGGTTTATTACTTTAAAAGGAAAAAAGAGAGACTTTTGTAAAGTGCAATATCCAGTAGCTTAAAAACCATTACCAAAAATAACCATTTCCCCTGACCCTTCCATGTCAAGAACATGAAGTAGTTTCTATGTCAGCAAAATCACAGGAACAAGTAAGAAAATTAAGCCAACTACAACAGTGTAACAAAACAAAAAAATTTGTAGGAGATCTGGCTGCTACTGAGGTAATTTACAAAATTAATGTATTCAAAGGACCACAGAGATAGATTAGGAGAGAAGAGAGCACGTATCTGAATGCCACATTTAGCATTCGGTATGGGATACCAGACGGCTAGTATTAAAGATGATGACAAAAGATTAAAGCACAAAGTGTAGACACAACTAATCTTTAAAAGATGAAGAAAATAAACCACTTTGAAGTAGGAAGTAGCTGGAGTGTTTTCCATAAGCAGTGAACATTAACTCTTTATCTTCTTGGCATTATAATCTCTTTTTGTCTTTCCTAAGGTAGTAAAGGGAGGCACTCAACACTCCAAATGGAAAACAGTGCTGAACCTTTCTTTTTCACTTGGATAAGTCCGACTTTCTGAGAAATCAAAACACAACCACCTGCATGAGAAAAGCACTCTATGAAGACTCAGGCAGTAATGGGGGAAAGCCACGCGGTCTGGGGAAAGAAAAACATCACCACACAGAGCCATTTAAAAGAAAAACTAAATTCATGGTCACTTTTAACTTTGCTCTTTATCGGGCACAAACTTGAGGAAAAGTAGTTAAGAAGTTACAGGCTGAAGGACACACGGGAATGACATGTTTAATACCAGTAAAGGACATGAGCTAAATGGATAATGAAATGGAAGAGTCTGGTTTGAATAAACCACCTTATTAGTATTGACCTGTTGAAAGTATAAATGGCTGCAGAATTTTATGCTACTATTATACAAAACATGGTCCAGAGACATTTTTAAAAACTATTTGCCGAATTTTTCTACTTTTTTTGATGAGTCTTCTCACAGTGACAATCAGATTTTATTATTACACGTTATAGTGTCATGATAATGTTATTATAACCCAAATTACATCTCCTAACATTTTTTTTTAAAGTTACACCTTAAGAAAAAAATCCTTCTGAGATTTTTATATAGATTAAAAACTTCTATGTACCAAAATAAGAATCTGGCTTAATGAAGTATATAATTAAAACATTTGAAAAATGATTAAATATTTCCTCTTTTAACATTCCGTTGACATTTATCAAGCCCAATTTTGAGCCAGGTACTGCGTTAGGTGTTGATGCTTTGCAGGTGCCTATCAGAAAGAGGCAATCAGGACACAAAGAAGTGAGTGCAGGATATCAGTGGGGGATATAGGGGAACCTCAGACTTGGGAGGTTCAGAAGAAGCTTCCTAGAAGAAGTGAGATTTTAAGTGAGATCTTAAGATTTGTAGGACTTAGCCAAACAAAACATATGCAAAGCCCTGGCAGTAATAAGAGAACAGAGCCCACTAACACGCCCCAACTGGACCAACTTGCATAATGCCAAATGCACCTGCATCTGAACTTAAAGATCCCAGCTTGGGAGGGGGTGCTTAAAGATGAGCAGGAAGACTGGGCCACAAAGCGTGAGTATGGAAAGATGAGGCTGTGCAGAGGAACTCGGACCAGAGCACAAGAGCACAGTATGAAGGCATCTTAGGAGTCGGAACTGTTTCCTATAAAAATAGAAAACTATTCAGTTTTCAGCACGTGAAAGAGTTTCTTTTCATCCCACAAAAAAGTGGCTCACTTGGGCCACCTCAAGAAGCTCTTATTAATTGGGGAGCAGTAGTACACTTTAGTGGTTAAAAGCCTGAATTTTTTATTCCCAAGTCAGTGTTTGAATCCGGCTTCTCTCGCCTATGAGTTTATTTATTTTAACTATGTAAATGGTAACAATGGAAGCAGCGATTTCACAGCCAACCACGAATAGTCAGGTCTCATGGAATGGAATGTAGTTTAGGGACTGGAACAATCCAAGGCAGCACAGTGGGGCAGGCTGTCTTGCTACTCCTTTAGTAGTGGGTGTTGATTACTCCACCACATTGGGACATCATCCAACATCCAAGTAAGCACCTTGTCTTGTACTTCAGAGTTTCTCAAATCTATTTGCAAACCTATTTTTTTTTTTCTGTAGAACATATTAGTTCCTCTTGCTTTCATACTCTCTGTATTGACTATTCCACAACTTCTGTTCAAAGCTCCCAAACCCCTCCCCTACTACACTGAGCCAATGACCTGATATTTTATTGAACACATAGAAGCAATCAGATGCATATTCCCATATTTTCCCATTATCAACTCTACCAATCTATGTCCATCCCCATCTTTTCTGTCTTCCCTCCTTGGACAGTATAGGGCCAAATCTATTTCCAGGATAATTGCATATGAGGCTCTTAAAATGTTTGTTGAGAATTCAAGTGTCCTGGCCCACTCAAGACCTACAGAATTTGAATTATTGCTAGTAAACCAGTAATTGGCAGTTTGGAACAATTACTCATACACTTCTTTCAATTACTCATTCTTCCTCATACTAACATTATCTTCTTTTTCATAATATAGTGTTTCTCATGACCTGTGCAATCTCTTGGCCTCTACATGTATATATTTTTCAGACTAATTTCCTCAAAAGATCACTAGTAAGCAAGTAATCATGGTTAAGAAGAGTGCATTTATTTATTTATTCAACAAGGTATATATTCCATTAATTCAAGAATGCATTTTAAAAACACATTTTACTATCTCAAAAGTCAAGATTATTTTATAATCAATAGCCGTTAGCATTGTGCCATAGTTTAATTTGCAGTGTTTCTACTTTCTTGGTGGCACATAATCTAATATTGCATCCTACAATTGATCGCATCTTAGATTTCAGTGAAATGTGGTTTTTATCAGTTAGAAACTATGATGAACTTTTGGAGAGTTGAGAGGAGAGAGAAACATAGGGCTTCCACTGGAGAAAATGGATGATAAACAAATTAATAAACAAGGCAGACTGTAACCAGTGTTATGAAGGAATTACAGATCAGGGGAGGTATCTCTAAGGAAGTGACAACTTGAGCTGAGAACTGAAGGGCCTGTCATGCAGAGAACTTGGGGAAGAGACTGCAAGCAAACAAGGACAGTGGCCCAGGGCATAAGATGCCTGATATGCCTATGTTCAGAGGACAGAATTGAGTGACCCAAACACATCCCAAGTGAGGGAGAGAACGTATGAGATGAAGTTGGAGAGTAAGGTGGGAGACAGATCAATCAGACCTTCTTGGCCACGATAAGAAGTCTGGATTGTATTCTAAGTTCACTATGAATCACTAGTTTTAAAAGGAGGAGGGACATGCCTGGATTTACATTAAAAGAAATCATTCAGGCTCTTCTTGGAGAATGGACTGTAGAGGAGCAAAAGTGAAGCTTGGGAGAACAAAGGCAGTATATATTGCAGCCACTCTCTCCACCACTGGTGTATGGCCGTTGCAACTGTCCAGGCAGTAGATGATAAGATGGCTCAACTATGCAGCAAGTAGTAGCCAGACATGGCTTGTATTTGGGAAGTGGAATCAATGAAATTTTTAAAATTGATAAATGAAAATTGTACGTATTTATGCTTTTGAAATATGTTGCAGAACAGTTAAATCAAGCTAGTTAACATATGCATGACCTCAAGTACTTACATTTTTGTGGTGAGAACACTTAAAATTTATTTTCTTACCAATTTTCAAGCTTACAAATATAATATTGTTAACTATAGTCACCGTGTTCTACAACAGATCTCTTGAACGTATTCTTCCTTACCGAAATTTTTTATCTTTTGACCAACATCTCCCCAATCCCTCCCCACCCGCCAGTCCCTGCTAACCACCATGCTACTCTCTTTTCTATGAGTTCAGCTTTTTATGATTCCATATATAAGTGAGATTATGTGGTATTTGTCTTTTTGTGCCTGGACTATTCCACTTAATGTCGTCCAGGCTCATCCATGTTGTCACAAATAGCAGGATTTCCTTCCTTTTTAAGACTGGATAGTATTTCATTGTATGTGTGTGTGTGTGTGTGTGTGTGTGTGTGTGTGTGTGTGTGTGTGTGTGTATATCACATTTTCTTTATCCATGCATCTATTGATGGACACTTGGGTTGTTTCCATATCTTCCCTATTGTGAACAATGCTGCAATGAATATGGGAGCGCAGATATCTCTTCAATAATCTAATTTCATTTCCTTTGGATATACATGTAGTACTGGGATTGCTGGATTATACGGTAGTTGTATTTTTTACTATGGGGGCTCCTCCATACTGCTTTCCATAATGTCTTACTAATTTACAATCCCACCAACAATATCCAAAGGTTCCCCTTTCTCCACATCCTTACTAACACTTATCTTTTATCTTTTTGATAATTAGCCATCCTAACAGGTATGAAATAATATCTCCTTGTGGCTTTAATTTGCATTTCCCTAATGATTAGTGATGTTAGCACTTTTTCATATACTTTTTGGCCATTTGTATGTCTTCTTTTAAGTGTAATCAATGGGATTTGGTGATTAGGTAAAGAGAGGAAATCAAGGGTTATTTTAGGTGTTTGACGTGAATAGCTTGATGACTGGTGCTACTTACTGAGAAGTTTCTAATAAAATATAGTTTACATGAATATATGAAATTTGATGAAAATGTTTCACTGAAAATTTTTTACAATAATAAGAACAAAGATCATTAATACATCCAAAAAAATCATACTGAGCTCCTACAATATGACAGGTAATATAAAAGGCCCATGACATAAAGTAGACTAAGGCATGAATCCCGCCTTCATGGAAGTTGAGAATGTAGCAATTAGTGTTGATATCCTCTTCTAGTAACTTGAGATTTGATGGTACTAATTCATTTAATATTTATCCAATGTTTTTAAAACTTTTTATTAGGGATATTTATAAAAATATGCAAATATTGGAAGATTGGTATTATAATCTTTAAATAGCCATTCTCCAGTTTAAACAATTGTCAACTTATGGCCAATCTTGTTTCTTCTGTGCCCTGACCCATATAGCCCTCCCATGTTATTTTGAAGCAAATACCACACATCATGTTATTTCATTCATAAATATTTCTATATGGGTCTAAAAAATAAGAATTTTTTAAAAAACCATAAACATGATACTGTATATCTCCCCAAATGTCAATTTTTTTAGTATCAGGTTAACATTTTAAATAACATGTCATCTAATTTCTGTTCACAGGATATATGTACTTAATATACTTAAATACTTAAAGATACTTTGCAGTTCTGTGTTTTCAATGCTAACACCATTATTTATATCACTGAAAATATGCTCTCCAATTCTTCTGAACAAGAACATGTTCATCCTTGTAAGAAAAAATTGCTTAACTCTAAAATAATCTACAAAGTGTCCGTATGAGACACCATTATCCACTTAACCCTCAAGCTAGATGGCTAATTTGTCACCTGGGAGAACTCAAAAGTAATTTAGTGACTCAGGTGAGGGAGATCTCTGGAAAAGTGGCAGATTAATTAATTAAATCCTCCAAAGAAAAGGACAGAGCAAGGTATAAATCTTGGGCCTCAAAGTTCAATTTACCAAATGTATAGCTTACGACTTTGATCTTGGTTTTAAGTATTGGTCATGATAGTTTACAGGGTGCTTTGGCTTTTTGTTCACTTGATACCAGGGGATTTCAGACTTCCTCTGTTCTGAAAAATGGAAATATGTTAATATGGCAGAGGACAAGAGAATACCATAACAAAAGTAGTAACAATAATAATAAAACATACAAAGCACCTACTACATGCAAAACACAGTTCCATGTACTCTGTGTGCATTAATTACTTTATAGAGCACCACAAGGGCAGATGCATTTCAGATTCACTGATGTCCTCATAACTTTATTCATCAGTGATTTTATGAATGTGGTTGCTCTACTGACACATATGCTTTTTTGTTTACTCAGCAGCTACTACAGAGCCCTATGCTAGATGTCTTTGAATTTTTTCATAAAATGAAAAACATCAAGCCCAAAATTCCATAAATTTTCTCAACTTTAAGTAAGATAAATACAGTACAAAGAAAACCACACTTAGGCACACCAAGTCAAAGTGCTAAATACCAAACACAGATAAGAAGCAACCAGAGGAAAAAGGCACATATTCCCAAATAGAAAACTTCAGTAGGGTGCTTTGCTGGTAAGTTGTTGTTTATAAGCCACCAGTTTATGGTATAATATTTTGTTATGGCAGCCTCAATGGACTAAGATAAAATACTCTTGATCTAGAAAAGCAAGGTAGCAAAACTTTTTCTACCAGATACAAGACTAATCATAAAGCTATAGGAATTATAATTGTGTGACACTGGTACAAGAATATATAATAGCTAATAGAACAATGGAAGAGAAGGAGTACAGAACAAAACCACTTAGCATTATGGACACTCTATAGTGTCAACAGATGTATTGACATGATAGAGCAGTGGAGAGGATGGTTTATTTCAATAAATTGTGCTGAGTCACTTAAATATCCATTAAAAAAAATTAGTCTTGACTCCTACCTCAAACTCAGTATTTGTAGCTATAATATGAAAGGTGAAGTATAAAGCTTCTAAAGATGATCAAGAAGAATATCTTTATGACCTTGAGGAAGGGAAAGATTTCTTATACATGACATTAAAAACACTCACCATAAAAAATTTGATAAATTGGACTAAATATAATTTAAACCTTTGTTTAGCAATAGATACTGTTTAGAGAGCGGAGATGCAAACAAAGCTGAGAAGGTATTTGTAATGTATAAATGACAAGTTTCGTATGTCTAGAAAGTATAAAAAGAATTCCTCCGAATTGGTAAGAAAAATGCAGACAACCAACCCAAGAGAAAAATGGTCAAGAGACTTAACAGGCACTTCGGAAAAGATGATGTCCAAATGACCAAGAATATGAAAGTGTGTTCAACTTCATGATCATTAAGAGACAAGCACATTAAAATCACAGTGACATGTGATTTTGAAAGAATTAATGGAGTTCTCACAGCACTTAAAAGATTGACTCAGTGTTTATATAGTTAAAATAATAACTATACAATTAATGTGGTGTTAATGTTTTATGAAACCAGTCCCAATGTACTTTTTACAGACAATCACATTTTTAAATTACTTCAACTTCTTTCTTCCTTCCTTACCACTGGAATTTTCATGCTCCCTTATCCACTTAAGTCAATATTAAAAAATTTAACTCAGTTTCTTAAATAAGATCATAAATTCGCATAGTTCAGAAACAAAAATGTACAAAGTAGGTATACAGTTAACAAGTTTTTCTTACAACTGTCTTCTTTTCTACATTCATTCCACAAAATGGTTGTTGTTTCCTTCCAGAAATATTTTAAACATATACGAGAAATGCAAATATATATATTTTGTCTCCCCTTTAACCAAAATGTTAGCAAATGATATTCACTTGGCTTTCTTTACTTAACAATATATTTTGGAGATATTTCCATATCACCATGCAATGAAAAAATATAATGCCTTTTTTCTCTGGGTTGCTTCTTACTACTTTGTGTTTGGTATTTGGCACTATTTATTACTGGATGTACCTAAGCGTGGTTTTCTTTGTACTGTATTTATCTTGCTCAGAGTTGAGAGAATTTCCTTGTCTTTTGTTTTTAATAACTGCCTAGTATTCCATTTTACTGTAACCAGTCTTATTTCCCACAGTGATGGGCATTTAGATTGTTTCTAATGTTTTGCTATGTCAAATAATGCCACAGTGAATAACTTTATACATATATGATATATGCATACATGTGTGCAAGATAAATTCCCTAAATCGAAATTAAGAAACAAAAGAATTGCTGGATCACAAATGCTCAGTCCCAATTTGCCCTCCACTGCATAGTTAGTTAAACGCATTCGAAACACTGCAGTGAAGATGGCAACAATGAGGCAGACAGGGAATAATTTGTGATAAATTATGAAGCTTTATTTAGTAGGTAGACAGCATATTCAGATTTGGGAATTTAAAAGGGCAATAAATGTTTCTTCCTTAATTATTGAAAAGAATCATAAATACAATCCAATTTTTTTCCTTGAAAAACATATTGAGATGTATTAATAGATGGTAAGCAAACAATTAAATTTTAGGAGTCAATAATTTATCTTGATTCTTTGAGAAGACAACTCCTAAATTCTACTCAATTCCTATAGAATATTAGTATGAAGGGATTTTTTGATGAAAATTACTGAATATTTATTTATTTATTTTGAGACAAGGTCTCACTGTATTGCCTGGGATCGAGTGCAGTGGCATTATCACAGCTCACTGCAACCTCAAATACCTGGGTTCAAGCAATCCTCTTGCCTCAGCCTCTCAAGCAGCTGGGAATATAGGTATGCACCACCAAGCACAGCTAATTTTGTTTTTGCATTTTTTGTAGAGACAGGGTCTTGCTCTTGCTCGGGCTGGTCTCAAGCTCATGGCCTCAAGTGATCCTCCCACCTTGGCCTCCCAAAGTATTAGGATTACAGGAGTGAGCCACCACACCCAGCCTGAATAACTATTTAGACTGAAAGATAAATGTGTAATATGTGCTCAGCTAAACAGAATGAGTACATATTTATTTAACTATGATAAAATTTACTCTTTTAAAGGCAGAATTTTTAAAACAGACTAGATGTTTGGTTATACTTTGGAGAGGGAAAAAATTCTAAAAGAAAAAATGAATTTATTTTGTTTAAATGTTCTGTACTTTCTTTTTGCATCAATCTAAATCAGATATCACAATTTTTTACAACCATAAAATAAAGACAGTACACAGATACTTTATTAAAGAAATTCTAAAATAGAAATCATGTACAAGATCCTGGTGCTGTTTTATGTGCTGTGTCCTTGAGTTCCAGGGACATATACAACTATCTATCTTGGAGATGGACTAATTCACCTTAAGTATCTGTTCTAGCCCTAAAATTTTATAATTCTGAGGTGTGCTCTAACTTATTTACAAAAAGACTGAAGTTCTATTAAAGCTCTCTAAAACCTTAGCTTTAGCTTAAAAAGCTATAGCATGTAGCAGTTAAAAGAGTGGATTCTAAAATCAAATTGGCTCTGCCCCTTAATCATAATCTCTCCCTTCTCCGGCATCGGTATCTGTACAACTGGGATGAGAATATACCAATTACATGGGGTTGATTAGAGGGGTACATGTTAATTTATGTAAAACACTTGGAACAGTACCTGGCAGATAGGGAATACTCAATAAAAGTTTGCTAATATTTGTCTTCTTTGATATTTAGAAAGCAGTATTTCACAAAATTAATTTTAGAAATTAAAAACTCTTATGCTTCTTTTTAAAGAACATTTTGAATTCTGCAATCATTCATAATTCAGTATTCTCATTCATAATTCAGTGTTCCCCCTGCAAAAGCATATATTGAAAGGAATATAAATAAAAGTGCATACTATATGAATATATACCTTTACGTGAAAAACACCCCCATATTCTTATAAAGTTAACCAAGTTGGAAGTTCAGACATACAGTTATGGAAATGTAAATATACAGCTCACAGGAGTGAAACGACATGGGAAATATTTTTAGTTGAGCCTGTACCACAGGGTAATAATTAGCATTACACCAGTGGAAGAGGAAAGCCTAAAAAAAAAAAAACTTACCCACATGTTCAATTTCAGTAAAAAGGAACAAGTGAAAATTCCAGGTACTAGTTTAAGAAACAACTTTAAGTTTTAAAAAATTTACGGAACCCACAAGACACCTTTTATAACTTCTCTCTCTCCCTCTTGATGGGTCATTTTCTCCTGGCCTTTAAAATGTGCGTAAATATCTTAAAAATGCCAAAAAGCAAAAGCCATTGGTGGTTTAGTTATAGAAAACAATCATAGTAAATTCACTTAACAACTCTGAAAAGTGAAATAAGAAAGCAAAATTTTGCAAATACAAGGCGATTTTGAGAACTGGTGAGTACGCAGATGAGTGCCACTGACCTTGCATTGGCAAATTTAAGGTAATAGATTCAGAAAAAAAATTACGCAAAATATATAGTTTGGCCCAGAGGAGTAATCTAGCACCGACCCAAATTTGTTCCCTGTATACAATAAGGTATTTTTACTTTTCTCTTGGGGTCCTGTAAGATGTATTTACCCACTCTTCTCGGTAATGGATCTTCAAATACTAGGAGACAGCTACCATGGCCCTTCAGACTTTTCAAGGTAAACACCCCCACTTCTTTAACTTCTTCTCACTTATTGTTTGAAGCCTTTCTTTCTTCCTAGATGTGTTTGTTTATAAAAGTATGACACCCAGAAAACCAAAGCCATCATGCAGGTGTGGTGTGGCCAGGAAGGAAAACAGAGTGTTCCTCAACGTTAGTAAAACTAAAAGAAAGAACAACAAAAAGAAAAACAGGTTCCGGGAATTATAAAGTACCAACATTAATCCAAGAAGTAGAAAACCTGAATGAGCCAGTTACCACAGAAGACATTAGTGTATGTCTTCTTCCTAGGGAAGCATCTATTTCCTAGGTTTTTACTTCTGTTGCAATTGAATATTCTATTTTCTTTCTATTTCTTTCTTCAGTTTTCTCTTTCCTCATCTTGTCTATTTTTACTTTCTTTTATTCTTAAATCACACTCTTAAAAGGGTTTATCTTTTATTTCTTAAAGTAACCAGGTTTTGGACTTGCTTATCCTGTTTTCCTTCCTTTTGGTTTTTACCTGTCCATATTTTCCTCTTTCTGCTTTCATTTGGTTCATTTTATTATTTTTCCCAATTTCTTAAGATAAATCCTAGTCCCTTTGTTTTCTGCTTTTATTCTTTAGCAATGAATACAGTTTTTGCTATGTTCCAAAAATTTGGATATGAAATGTTCTGTCATTTTCTAGGCAGTTTATAATCTGTTTTCACTTCTTCTTTAAGTGTTTCTTAATTTCTACGTAGTTAAAACTTTTTTGGTAACTTTTTTTTTCTATTTATTTTCAACCTTTATTTGATTATAAATTGTGTAAGTATACTATAAAATCTTAATTTAAAAATATTAAGGTTTTTATTTCTGGCCAATTAACAGAGCTTTTTTAAAAGTTTTCTTACATATTACATTTTTTTTACTCTAATCAAGAGATGTAAGATTCAATACAGATTTCTATTAAACCACAGCTTTCATGGTTTGTTTAAGCAATTCCTCTATGGTCTTATTAATTATTTCTCTACTTGAACTGACTCTGAATGAGGAATATTAAAATTGCCTACTATAATTTTTTTTAAATTATCTTTGCACTTTCAGTAATTTTTGGTTTATATATGTAGCTGCAATACTGCCCAGTGCATACAGGCTTATGACTCATATCTTCAGAGTCTTCTCCCTATTTGCTGTTTTTGTACTTACATTCTACCTCTACTTCATCAGAAATTAATATTGCCACTTCTGCTCTCTGTTTATTGGCATTTTCCTATGGCTTTGTTCATTTCTTCTCACCTCAACTTCTTATTAAGTCACTTTGCTGTAAATGATTCTATGAGTTGGTTTTACTCAATTCAATATGCAAATATCTATTCAGTGCCTACCAAAGGTACTCGACCAGCTATTATAATACGGGGAATTTAAAGATGAATAAACTGCTGTCTTCAAGAAGTTTCCAGTTTATCAGGGGAGACAGACATGGGCATAAATAACCGTAGTTCAGGCAGAGAAGCACAGGGGAGACTAGTTTTTCACTGTTACTGGAGGAAGAGGCCTTTTAGTTAAACTATGAAGAACAAAAAAGATCTCAATGAGATCTGGCTATGTCTAATGCCTCAAGTAGAAAAAAATATGCAAAAGAATATCTTATAATGTTAGATGAAAAAACAGAATACAAACTGTATTTATGTAATATACATATGTAAAAGTATGTATGAAAAAAATGTGCTGAGAGGGAAGAAGAAGGAACCAATACAATTTTATTTTTCAGGTTGTGGAATTATTTTTTTCTTATATTCTAATATTTTTGTTAAAATTTTGATTGTACTATATGTATTTTTTTTTGCATAAGTATTTGTTGAACTATAGTAGATGATAGATCTAGAGTCACAGCAAAACCAGTAACCAAATCTTGGGATTGGTCTTGAAAACAAGGCAGGATACTGAGAATTATAGATTCTACTTATTAAAATTGAATTGTGAACGTTAGTTAAGTTCATTTCTGAATACGTTTGGTAGTCTTAAGTTTGTATTTCACACCTTGGCACTAATTCTGAGCTTTGCCCTAACACTCTGTAGTGTGCAGTGGAGACAGCAATTGTGTCCTACGAAAACTAAACTCTATTGGGAATCCTACCTCACACAGTGCTGTCGTCGTCTCAGCTAATTCGCAGAAAGCCATGTTCGTTTTATGTAGCTGATTTCAAAATAGATTAAAAAAAATAACCCAAAAACTTTTCATCCTCAAAGCTGTTTAACAAATAGAGCAACAAAATCACTCCTCATAACACTTATAAATCAGGAGGTAACCCAAGTATGACAATTTTAAAAAATATATATTCTATATTTTTACTCACAACCATTTAAACTTCTTTTCCCCCCTAAAGGTTTTGGTCTTTCAAAATTGGCAAGTATCAGTGCTTTCCTAGACGTGAAACCGAGTTAACATAGTTCTTTAACTTAAAAACAGCAATTTCAACAGAGCCTTTTCATGCCAAAACAAAGTATCTTTGTGCACCATCTACCCAGTTCTAGGAATAGTCTGGTCATTACCTGGAGTTTTTAGGTTCAATAAAGAAAGAAAGAATTTCCTCTTTCCTGGCTTCCATTCATTACTTCCAGATATAAAATACTATTTAGTGTAGAGGGACCAAATTTTCCTTATATTTCCAAGGAGCAAAATTAAAGTGTATTTGAATATGAAAAGAGAAATGAATATACATGTTTTTATAAAATCCTCTTCTCTTTTGATGTTTAAATTTTAATGCCTTCAAAGTCAGCAGAAAACTTACTCTAGGAGTATAACAATCTCGTTTAAAATATTACTGGAATAGAGAAGTGTCCAAAAAAGACTTGCATGGCTCGCAAGACTTGTCACGGATCCCACCTCTCTTGCTAACTTCAGACACGCAAGAACATAAACTTGCTCAAGTTTCCCCATCACAAAAGTTAAACAAACAAAAAACTCATTTGGACTCCATGTGCCTTAGTCTCTACCCCTTATACTCCTTTCATTTTCAAGCAAGATAACTGAAAGATTATTTAATGTTCTTGTCTCCACGTCCACATTTAAAACCCCACTGTTACCTGTCTTGCCCTCTGTACTTTAAGTCACTCTCTACAAAACTACCAATGACCTTCTGGTTGCTAAATGTTATTCTGAATCCTTACTGTACTGACGCCTGTGCAGCATCTGACACTGCTGACCTCTGTTTCTTTCTTGACCCCAGCACACCAAATTCTCTTGATTTTCCTTATTTCCTTCAGTCTCCTCCCCTCTGTGGATTCTTCCTGTGTCTATCCCTGAAAGTTTCCTGGGTCTCTGAGGTTCCATTTATAATAGATTTTACTCACTGAGTAATATTTCTGAAGGTTATTCTTCCACCCCCATGGTTTCAACTCCACGTTTGCCGAAGGCTTCCACATGCAAATCACCAGTCCAGATCTATATACTAAGCTTCTGACACCTACAATTAATTTCCTGCTTGATGCCTTCAGTCAAAAACTCAAACTCATCAGTCTGAAACCAAACTCATCCCCTCCTGTCTCTCCCAGACTGCGCCTCTCCCTTCCTGTTCCTTATTGCAGAGAACGGCACAGAAACAGAACACAAAGTATTACCCCCTCCTGACTTTTCTTCTGTCTCACCTCTCCCTCAACCAATCCACAAAATCGTACTTTATTAACTTTTCAAATGACCATTTACTAAATCTTTTGATCTCTACTGCCACTAAGTAAGTCCAGCCTCTGGAATACTCTTTTGGTTTTGTTTACCTCACATACTTATTTGTGGTGAAAACTCTTAAACTCTACTCTCTTAGAAATTTTCAAGCATATGATACATTTTTGTTAACTATTACCATGTTGTACAATAGATCTCTAGAACTGACTCCTCCTGTCTAACTGAAATTTCGCATGTTTTCACCACTATCTTCTCAACCCTCTCTCTCCTTGAGCCCCTGGTAACTACCATTCTACTCTTTGCTTCTATGAGTTCGACTTTTTTAGATTCCATATACAAGTGAGATCATGTGGTATTTTTCTTTCTGTGTCTGGCCTATTCCATCCAACATAATGTCTTCCAGGCTCATCTACGTTGTTACAAATGACAGGATTTCCTTCTTTTCTTATCCATTCATCCATATATTGATGATTGTGAACAATGCCGCAATAAACATGGGTGTGCAGATATCACTTCAACATACTAATTCCATTTCCTTTAGATATATATGCAGTAGTGGGGTTGCTGGATCACACGGTAGTTCTATTTTTAATTTTTTGAGGAAACTCTATACTGTTTTCCATAATGGCTGTACTAATTTACATTCCCACCAACAGGGAGCAAGGGTTCCCTTTTCACTGGGGTACTCTTTTGAAAATACAAGTCTGATCATTAAACTCCACTAATTAAAATACTTCAATAATATCTTTGTGCTTAGGATAAAGTAAAAACTCCCTTCCTATATGTGAAATAAAGACCCAATTCATGATTTGACCACTTTTCTGGACTCCATGTCCCCCATCCCCCCATCACAGGCTACGCCCCAGTCATACTCTATCTTGCCTCTGGGCTCTTACACGTGCTTTCCTGCTACCTGGGGTATACTTCACACACATTTTTCTTCAATTCTTAGCTTAGATGTCAAATTCTATTGGAACAGCGATCCCCAGCCTTTTTGGCACCAGGGACCATTTTCATGGAAGACAACGTTTCCATGGACCGGAGGTTGGGGACGGTTTCATGACAATTCAAGTGTATTACATTTATCGTGCACTTTATTTCTATTATTATTACATTGTAATGTATGATGAAATAATTATATAACTCACCATACGCTGGGGACTCCTGCTTTGGGAGACTTTGCTAATCCCTCAAAACTGCATCCGGTGCTCCTGTAGCAACCTATACTTATTCCTGTCATTTTATTTCTCCTACTCTAGAATCATTGCTTATTTTTCCCATTATCCTGAAAACTCTTTGAGGGCAGAAACTGTGCCTTGTTTATTCTTGCATCTCTAATACCTTGCTCACCCTCTGGCACAGAGTACATGCTTAATAAATATTTGCCAAATTCAAAAAGAGGTTAATAGAGCTAGTTTGAGGTTTTCTAGAGGATGATCAGTTAATGGGTCTCCAGGCACAGAAGGCTTGGGATCAAGAAGGGAGCAGAGGTAGAGGGGACAAAGGAGCACACCAGGCCAGGCCACTCGCCCAAGTACAACATCAATTAAAGGAAAGGAAATGTGATTTTGTCTGTTTTGTCTAGTGCGTAATGTGGCTTTGTAAGTAGAATAATTAGTGTCCTGTTCAGGATTCTTTCAGGGGTTCGGAGGAGAGGGAATGGTGACAGCCAAATTGGCCTTGGTCATTGGTCATAAGAAGATAAAAATGATCAGTCATAAGTAACTACCAGGGGAGAGACTCCATTCAGGCCAGAAGACCAGCCTCACGTGAGGGGAACAGCCACCTCCCTGGCTGGATACAGGCTCAGCTGTTGCACCCAGCATGGTAACGGAAAGAAAAAAGGCACAGACGTGGGGAAGGAAACACGTCTGGCCCTCTCTATCGTTCTGCTCACCTGTGCTAGTGCATCTTCCTCAGTGCTCCCAGGCTGTTCAGATTATTATTTACTTTTATTAATGCACTAGCTGTCAAAACTATTACTGGCTAAAATTTCACTGGATTCCTACTGTATATAATGAAAGTATATAAATCTTATCTAACTGTGGAATAATTTCATCACTTTTTGAGGGAAAATAGAAGCATATTTTCCTCCCTAAACAAATAGGTCCGGTTTGGGCCTCACTTGGGAGAAATAGTAGGAAAACAGATCTCAGACAGACTGGAGGCTTGGGGTGTGAAGTGTTTGACGACAGTCCTGGGAGTGGGTAGTCTTATTTATTAAGGAACACAATGTCTCATCTTCCTAGTCAATTTTTCAGTTATACAGGGACAGTGAGGGCACTTGTCTTTGTGCAGCTGATAAATGATATTATAAAGGAAAACCAGAAAACAGAAAAAGGGGAAAAACCATGCTTTGTCTTATCATCCACATACTACCAATATTAACATTTTCATATACTTTCTTGTAGAATCTACTATATTTATTCTACATGTACTTGAAATTCAATTTCATAACTTATCTTAGATAGATCTTTCCACATAACATAATGTAAGCATTTTCTATGTTATTACTGTCTGTAATCATTGTTTCTGAACACCATGCAATACTTGGGAGAATAGAGGAGCCACAGTAAACCCCCACATGGAGGCTGTCTCCAACTTGATGCTATTTTAAATAATGTGGGATGAATAGCTTTGTGCATAAAGCTTTTTTGTATTTCAGATTATTTCCTTAGGATAGATTCCCAGAATTAAAATTATTGGGTCAAGCATGTCATTAAGGCTCGACACATATTGCCAAATTGCTTTCCAAAAACCACATTTGTTTACACTCTGTGATAGTAACCTTTTTACTACACCTTGTTCTCATGTGTACTCTCATTAAATAAACAAGCATACAAACAAAAACAATGCAAAAAAACCCTCCAAAACTTTTGCCTTTAATTTAATAAGCAAAAATGGCATATTATTATTTTAATGTGTCTATATTTTACTAATTGTAAGCTTTAATATATGTCAGTACATTTAGTTGTTATTTTCCCCTTTTCTGTGTATTTTCTAGCCATGTGTTGACCTGTAACAGTTTGATGCTCCATACATACTATGCAGTATTCACAAGATTATATAACATTCTATGTGAAGTAAGAATAGTTTCCAACACGGCAAGCCAAAGCAGCAAGCCTTGATCCAAAATCCAACCCTGAACAGATGTTTATTTGGCAGCCTAGTTGCAATAATTAACATCATAAAGCAGGACAATTAAAAAAAATACAACCAGATCTCACATCCATGAATCATGGTTCTGTAAACGTCCCAAACCATCTGGATGACTGGGCTTCCAATCCTCCACTCTGAGAAAGACCTGCATGATAGTACTAAAGACAAGGGAACTCTGAATGCCAAATGCTCATAGGATATTGTTTGCCTGCCTCTTAAATCACTTCTCACTCTCTACCTTTTAATAATAGGTATTGATTTAACTGTCTCAAGCCCTCTTTCCCTAGATTCTATACTTCTCATAGGCACATACCACATTTTATTTGTCTTGGTATCCTAGGGAGCACCATGACATTTCTCGGCATACAGTAAGCACTTAGGATTTGTTTGTTGAAATAAATTGAAATAGAATAATCAAAACCTTGGCAGACATCTGACTCCAAGCCAGAGGGTGTCTCTTAATTGCACTAGTAGCTGTTTATCATGCCGATGAGCAGCTCTGTCTGAAGTCCCGCTGACGGTGGGAAGCCTGGCTCGGGGAGCTCGCCCCAGCAGGGCTGCGTGGAAAGAGCAGCAGGGAGGGCAGCACTGGGCCCCGAGGCAGGCAGGACGCCTTCACAGCACTTACGGTCCCTTGCCCAGGGTTACTGTGCTGTTTTCCAGAAAGATGACCAAACTATGAGGCAAACTGCGACTTTAATTTGATATGTAAAAATGGCAACATATTATTTTAGCGGAAGATTTTTCGTTTTCCTCAAAATCAGATGGTGACAGGTGATTTTCAAAAGGAAAGGGATTTTCAAAGGGTGTATACCTGAAGGGGCAACCTAGAAAGATTTTCGTTTTAATGTCTCAATGTCATTTGACCACATATTTTCCAAAACATTTAACTAAGATCTATCCTACATTTTAGGCAACATGCTGATGCCTTCAATTCCACACCATCTCTTTTGCAAAATCAAAAATCTTCACTAAGTCCCTGTATTGGCAAAGAATTTACTAAAGCACTTTTTTAAAAATGCATGCATAGCCGTAATCTGTCCCTCAAATTATTTATTTCCAGCTTTCTATTTTGAAACATTTCAAGTCTTTCTCTCCTTTTCTCTCTCTCTTTCTCTCTAACACACACCCACACCTTTTTTTATTCTTTCTTGCTTGGCCATTTAAAAGCTAGCAGCATTCTTTTATTTAATCACAATATAATCACCTCATCAGGAAACTTGGTGCAGATAAAGTATTTTTACTTAATATAAATTCCATATTTATATTTCCCCAATTGTCCTCACAATGCTATTTACAGCTGACTTTTAACAATTATTTGGTATCCGATCAAGGATCACATACTCCATTTAGTTGTTATTTCTCTTTCATCTGTTTTAATCCTTTAACCTTATAAAAAATAATCTGTCATTTAAAATTTGAAAAATTCAGGCCAGTTGTTTTGTAGAATGTGTCACAATCTGAATTTGTCAATTATTTTCTCTTAAGCAAATTCCAGTTAACATTTTTGATGATGTGTATTTCCCTTTGTCAGATCAGGAAGTACATACTTTCAGTTTACCCTGTTACTCATCATGACGCGGTGATCGCTTAGTTATGGCGGTGTCTGCCAGGTCTCTATTATAAAAGTACTTTTCCCCTTTGTAATTCATATGTAATCTGTTGTGGATACTTGACCCTAGGACTATATTTTGTTCCCCAACAACACTTTACCCAGTGGTTGTATCACCCATTGATGACCTGAGTGAGATATTGCATGGGTGGTTGCAAAAATGGTGATTTTTTTTCCTGGTTCTATTATTATATTAGTTAACATTCTTCTGTATAAGAGAGTATTTTTCACACCACCTTTTTTTTTAATACCATTCTAGACTCAGAATTTCCTTCTTTATGCATTACGTTATAATCCATTACTATCTGTCATAGTATCCCAAATTTGGCCAGTGGGGACCTTTTTAAGTCAGCATCCTTTTGACAGGTCTGTATTAGTCTTGAATAATTTCTTATCCTGCAGCTGGAATCAGCTGATTCTCCAAAGAATGCTGTTTCTTTTAGTGGAGAATGATATTTTTGAGAGAAGATCTGAGCTTTAGATATACTTATTTTTACTGGGGTATCATTGCCTCTAGGCCCTTTCAATGATCAGAGCCATTTATTTTATATATATACATATTTTCCACCATTGTTTAAAATCCTGATTTCATACTGATGCCTCCAATTCCAAATCAATACTACAAGGTCTCTTCCTCACCTTCCCTCCATCCACATTTGTAACTCTCTTTTCCCACCGTGAGAAAATGGATATGAACGCATTTATTTATTTATTTGCTCCATCTTCTAATACATGCAGAAGAGTTTCCTAATTACTATACCAATGAACTAGCAATAACAAACCACTAAATAAAGATCAACATTTACCTGAAATTCTTTTTCTACTCAGAACATTTCTCACTAAGCATATAGTTAGAGCGCTGTGTTTAAAAGTTGCTTGAGTTAATTCTTCTGTGTGATCATGCAATTAATTGACAGTTTAGTTCGTTTCTGTCTTTTTTTTTTTTTTTTAGTCTCCACACACCGCATTGAGATGTTTCTGTTCTTATTCTATTTTCAGGCTTGCTTTTAAAAAAATTCCTTTTTGATTTAATTTTATTTTTGATAAATAAAACATTCATATGTTCCAAAAATCAAAACTATATGAAAAGTATACTCAGAATACTTTCACTCCAAGAGTATTTATGTTCAGAAAGGTATACTGAGTGTCTTTTCACTATTCACTCTCCCTTCCACTCCATTCCCACCCACCTCTATAGGTAACCATTTCACTGTTTTTAAGTTTATCCTTCCTATGTGTCTTTTTGCAAAAATAAACAAATATAATATATTCATATATTCTTATTTTTCTTTCATATTTTGCCCTGAAGTATTTCTAATCTAGTTGAAGAGATAAAGAATTCCCACATAAAAAGTTCACTAAAAAAATACGAGGCAGAATATTGGTGCCAAAAGTAGTACATAAAATACATACACTACTACTAAATATTCTGGTGGTCTTCTCTAGTACATCTGTAAGATGTATTCAGAGACAGGCTTTGATAATCACATTAATCATGTGCCAGATTTAAAAAGCCATAAACATCCAAAGCTTTTCATTACCAAATACATAGCACAGTATGACTTTTTCCTAACAAAGTAGAATTTTCAATTTTACCATAAATTATAGTCATTATGTACAACTATTCTTCAGCATCACAGGAACACTAACACTGTGCCATGCATTTGACAAGAAGGAAGAGTTATCATTATACACAAGAGGCACTGGAAACCATGAAAATCCACTTCAGAATTGAATTTTAGAAATGGTTAGCAACATAAGCAGATAGAAGCTGAAAGTTCACTTTAAAATAGAGCATACAAGATAATACTTGTATTAAAATGAAGAGTTCTAGCAAATAACTTTAATGAGCCTTAGAAGTACAAATTTCATTAGCGAAATGACCTTTAATTAGAAATTCGTTAAATATCCAGACACAATCACTTCTGACTTTAAAGTTATTTTAATAAGAAAGTAAAGCCAAATTGCTCTTCAATGCAATCTGATTCCCCATAGCCTGTCAAAAGCTTAATGGATTAGAAAGCCAAATTCATTTGCAGTAAAATATTAAAATAATATTAATAATACCTGACATTGATAATATGTACCAAATTACACCAATGCTTTGTATGCATAATTTTGTTTTCTCTTCACGAGATTCGTTTGAAGTTATTTTGTTGTTGTAATTATTGCTATTACCCCCCTTTTGCAAATGATCAAACCAAGGATTTCCAGACGGTAAGTAACTTTCTCAAAGTCACAGAACAATACAATCTGTCTTGTTTCTGTTTCTTATTCTATTTTCAGGCTTCCTTGTTTAAAAAATTCCTTTTTGATTTAATTTTATTTTTGATAAGTAAAACTTAAAATTTAGAGTTAGGTAAGTTACCTATATGTGATTGTACATTCTATTTTTATCACTGTTATACGTATGTTACTTTTAAAAGTCAGCATGATTCTTACAAGGTAGATAATAAAAACAGAGATCCAACACTAACCCTTACCCCTCAGAGGCAAAGAGTTTTCAACTCTTAGCTATTTCTTTTGGTAGTACCTTTGTGTTTAGAATTCTCCTATCTTTCTCATCATTTTACTTACTTCCACCCATCCTCTCCATAGTTATAGCATAATTTTTTATTAACTAATAATCCACATTTAGAATATTGTGATTATATAAGCAATATTTACTATTTATGACTGACCCTAAAAGTATATATACTTCATTTCTTATATAACTACTGCAACTATATAACTATTTTAGCTTTCTACACTAACCACTAATTAATTTCTAATGTCTATTACCTATTACTCTCCAATGAAATTATAAACTTCCCCAAAGATTATTTTCCACAAAATTAGATTAATCAGTTTATCAAGTCCCATTTTTTTCTTTCTCACAGCACACTTTCTGAAGCCCTCTGTCCTGCTTGCTCCAGCATGGACTGGTGCTAGGTCTGCTACTTTTCTCCAACATCGGAGCCCATGGCTTCCTAGATTCTATGTTGCCTGCTCTCTTGCTTGATTTCATGAAATCCACATTTAAGAATGAGGCAGTAAGAAGCTAATCGTAAGATCTGTGAGCCAGCCTCAACGGTTGATTGAATCAGAGTGATCAGGTGGCAAGCTGGCCTTTTTTCTGGGAAATAACCAAGTGTCCATAATCCTGGGTCTTTTCCCTGAGACTACATGCTTTCTCCCAAGAAGAATCCTCCAGTTTTATGCCTGGAAGTGTATGCCCATCTGCCAGTGCTGGAACACGCGAGTCTGGGGAGATTTATGGGCCTTTGTGGACATCCCCATAGATCTTTCCTTTCCATCCTGTGCCTCTGCCTCATCACACTAATGCAATACCTCCACTGTACACCTCCAGTTTTCATTACCCTGGGAGAGGGGTATTCACCCCAGCTACACAGC
>RJWJ010018871.1:0-31030 GCA_004363605.1 Indri indri
AGGGGAAGGGAAAGAAAAGAGCAGACTTTCATTCAAATATAAAACCAGCTAAGAAGCAAATTTCCATAATGAACTGAATCTTGCGTTTGCCAAAACTGAGTTATTATAAATGAAGGTAGAAGCTAAAGTAAGGAGAAGAAAGGTACAAAGAACTTCCAAAGTCAACACCCATCAGAGTCACAGGGCTGAAACTGGCCAATTCCAGCCAACAGGTGTGGTCCAAACTCAGTGGCTTAGAAGCTCAAATGCACATTAGAAGAATCCAGGAGCTTTTAAAAAATCCCAACACCCAGGTGGCACCCTAGAACAATCAAGTCTGAGTTCCTGAGGCTGCCACACAGGCATTAATTTTTTTCTTACCTCCCAGGTGACTGCAAATTGCAGACAAGGTTAGGACTTGCTGCTTTAGGATGAGGCTTTAAAGTTCTCCAAGATGATTCCAAGGTGCACCAGAGCTGAGAACCTCTGCCCATGGCTTTTTCTTCAGATTTCCCACTACTGCTACAACCCTCTAATGGAAACCATAGTCAGCGAGTGCAAGGCCCACAGGAAGGTCTCAGAAGGAATTCTATTCACTGGGTGCAGCAGGAGTTAGGGAATACAACTAGCCAGAGAAGGTGCTACCAGCTGGTGGGCCTATTGTCTCGCTGACTCTTATTGGGTTTTTGGGGAAGAGAGGGTCTGCTCTAAAAAGCTGTATTAGCTAGGGAAAGCTGAAGAAAAGTTACCACATGACAATTCTTGAATTCTGAATTACCACCTCCTTCTGAATAGGTGGGTCAAAAGGCTTTAGTAAAAACAAAAAGCAAAACACTACCCTCGCCCTTGACACACTACTCAAAGGCATTTCACAGATAGACTATTCTCCAGAGTCTTCTGCTCAAGCAGTGATCCCCTGTTACAAAGTCTGGGCAATCTCCTGTCTGGAATGTTTTTTTCACACTGGCCTGGAGGGGGAAAAAAATGCACCTCTCCAAAGCCACTCAGAAGTGGATTTTGAATTCTCAAGTCTGCTTTAGGGCATTATCTCTCTATCAATGTCTCCCACAAAGTACTGACAATTTCTAGTAGCTAACAAGTTTTTATCCTCTCTCTTTTTTTAAATCTTGGAGTCTGCTGCTATGTTCTACAGTGGAAATTAAATATCAAAAGCATATTTGTAAAATGGGAATGTTATTTCTATATTTTTAGATGATTGGATAATCTGAATTAATGTTAGTAAAAATCCTGTGAATAGTGCTAAATGCAATTCAGCTCAAGTACAGTGCTTTGAAAGGACAAATTTTAAAACGTGGTTTTGATTCATGTGACTCATTAAGAAAATGTGGTATTAAAATGTTACTCTCTAAAGACTGGCCTGATGCAACAAAATGCAAAAGATGGTATCAACTATGCCCAATGCAGGAATTCAGCAATAATTCCACTTGTTTTTCCAAATTAAATTAAGGACTATGACAGATAAATCTAGTAATTATTCCCCTATCAAGAAAACAGTAATGGCCGGGTGCAGTGGCTCACGCCTATAATCGTAGCACTCTGGGAGGCCAAAGCCGGCGGATCATTTGAGCTCAGGAGTTCGAGACCAGCCTGAGCAAGAGCGAGACCCCATCTCTACTAAAAATAGAAAGAAATTGGCCAAACAACTAAAAATAGAAAAAATTAGCAGGGCATGGTGGCACATGCCTGTAGTCCCAGCTACCTGGGAGGCTGAGGCAGGAGGATTGCTCAAGCCCAGGAGTTTGAGGTTGCTGTGAGCTAGGCTGACGCCATGGCACGGCACTCTAGCCCAGGCAACAGAGTGAGACTCTGTCTCAAAAAAAAAAAGAAAAAAAAGAAAAGAAAACAGTAACAAAATATTACTTAACTTGTGTATCTGAATTTTCAGAAAGCATATTCTAAAAATCAAAGAAAATGATAAAAAGAACAATGTTTATTATTACAGTGACTGTACATGAAAGGCACTCAATAAAAGTATAGTTTTAAAAATAAGTCAGAGGAGAGAAAGCCAGAGTGTCATCAAGTCATTTGAGACAAAAATGTGAAAGCCTACGTGGCACTCTACTCTATGCTGACAGTATCTGCAGCTGGCCAGTCCCCCCCTCCCCACCTCACTGGGTCCTCGAGGACTTTTCTAGGTAAAACGAGGGGGATGAGTAGAGGCTCTCTGAAGATCCTTGCAGAACTATCCTTCTGCAGTTCCAGAACTTCACGATAAAAACCGCTGATCTTATCCACCATTCCCCCAAAAGAGACAAACACTTAAGTAAAACTGTGTCCTACAAATCTCTGCCCAGACTGATTTTTTCCTCATTTCTTTCTCAACAGTACATTAAATCTTCAAGCTCTTCTATCCACTGTTCTCCCTTTCAGAACTCCCTTACTCTCACAATCAAGCTTTTGAATTTTCTATCCCCACAATGACAATGACTGCCTGCTTTTCCAGGTGTAAGAGAGAGAATGCAATCAAGAAGTAAAAACCGTGCCTAAAAGTTTTTCCCAAGTTACACACCTGATTGTTGTTTACATGTGCCCATTTTTCCCCTCTTCGAAACACAGCTGTTGTCGGAAAGCCTGCTGCTGTTTGGGTCTGCAGCCTTCTCCACAACACCACAATCGCATCATCTATTTTCACTAGAAACATACTGCCATGGCTTAGAGGCCCTCCCAGCCCCCCTGACCCACTCTGTGACCTACCCGACCCAGAAACCAGCTTTTTCGTTCATTCCTCTATTCATTCACTCTCTCCCTTATTTTTGTGCCCGGAAATGTGCCACAAACTGAAATAGAATATGAGAATCATAATCAGTTTATGATCTTGTTATCATGTCACCAAATCATCAAATGGGGTGGGGGTGGAGGGGAGGTGGCAGTGCTTCACTGCACTGCCTTCTAACCCAGGCAGAGAGCAAGAGCACACAAGAGTGACCCTAGTCCTGACAAGGCCACAAAGTCCCTCACTCCTCTGTAAACTACACAATCTAACACCCTTTCCTACATAAACATCCTGTGATTCTCAGAAAGCCTACAGTCCCAAACTGAAAGTTATAATCTGTTCACAAAATTATCAATTTGAATTACAGGTACACAAGACACTTTATACTACGCAGATAAGACATATCCTAGCCCAAATAAGCCACCCTAACAGCTGTGTTCCAATGAAACCTCTAAATAACCTGCTAACTACCAACACTTCCCCTTCCAATTTCTTTGCTCTCCTACCCCTTAATATTCAAAGTGTGGAATTATGTTAGTACCACCTGGAAGCATATTAGCAATGCAGACTCCCAGACCCCACTCCAGACCTGCTGAATCAGCAGCTGCATTTAACAACCTCTGCAGCTAAGCAAGTGCACATTAGAGTTTCAGAAGCTCTAAAGTAGGCACAGAAAACTAGAGAAAAAGGAAATCTTCAGGGTTGGCAACTTCTGCCCCTTCTCCCATCACCTCCTTAGCCTCTCGACCCCACCCTTATTCCCACCCAACCCTGTCTTCCCTTTATCAACTCTGGCCCCAAGCCCTCCCAGCTTCTCTCTGCCTACTCACATCTTGCCCATCAATTCAACCTGTCAATACCCTGGGAAAGAGTTTGGCACAATGGTTAAGTGCTAAATTTAGAAGTTAAGACTGAAATGCCTTACCACTGGTTTCTCCACTTGCTTACTAGCTTTGTGACTTTAGCCAAGTTACTTAACCACTCCATGCATATGTAAAATAAGGATAAAGTGAGGAAATGTATACAAAGGAGCTCATGGACCATGTCAGTACTCAAGATAGCTTTTTATTTTTTTTTCAACACACCATCAAGGGCCCAGTCCCCCTCTCTTTACTAACTAAAATGAAGCATGTTGATTCCAAAACTCCCACAAATCAGTCTTGTCTGCAAGGTCATCATATTTTCTCTATTCTCCTGAGTCTTCACCTCTCCATTTCCATTAATTTTTATAATCACATTATCAAAGGCTAATGAGTCACCATTGAGCTTAGCACATCTTTATTCTTTTCTAAACTCACCAAAATCATTGCTTGTGAAATACCCTCAACTCACAAATAGCTTGTGCCCAAGAGATGGCATGCCACAGACAGTCCCCACATGCCCAACTCAATGAAACTGAAATATCACCCGGCAGTGGAGTGTAGGCCAGCTTTTCCTCCAATGAGAGAAGGCTATGAATTTTTTAAATAACTGACCATTTCAGGCCAAGATTTTGTTCTTTTTCCCTACACATAAAGAAATTAAGAGTTATTATGTGGTTAATGAAATCAGTATTAAAAATTAATCAAAAAGAAAAAAAGAGAGTTATTATGTAAGAGCCTTAAACTCAGGCACCTAAACCTCAAATCCCACCATTTGTTTTATTGGCCCTAACAATGGAAACTCATCTTCAAACTTCATCTTCTGACACATAAACAGCAGACATGATCTAGTTTACCTGTAGCTATATCTCAATTCCCCTTCTTAATCAATATTTTTGGGAAGGAGATAAACTTCATTTACTCTCCTAAACAACTAATGAGAAGCCTGTACGCTGAAAGCTGGGTATGCATGACTTCCTCCTACGAAGCCCAACTCTCATTTCCTGTTGAGCTAAGAAAAGCATGTCTAGTGTTGCCATACATGAATTGAGGCATTTGAGCACCTAAAACCAAGGCAAAGTTCATGACTTATTTATCATTTTCCTATTATCACCCTACTCAAATTAATGGATGTAAAATCCTCCTAGCTGTAAAACAGGAAGCAGGGGGTAACACTGCAATTAATGGTGATTAGAATCTTTGGTTAAATGAAGATATTAAAAAAGGTCAGCATTATAGCTCTATTTCCATCACCAAAAATGGTATCTTCCACAACAGTCAAACCTTTTATTCAAAATTCCTTAATAAAGAACAAAAGGAAGAGAGGAGAGAAAGAGAAAGTTGAGATATGACAAAAAGCCTGGGATACTTAAAAAGTCCGCCAACTCCCATCTCACACCACACAGCCCCGAGTTAACTAACTTCATCTGCATGAGGGACTCTAGAAGAGACGAGCAGAACTACCACACTGAGCATGGCCCCAATCCAAACTGCTGACAGACAAAATCGTGAGCAAACAAAATGCAGCTTACACAGGATTAAGCCATTAAGTTTGAGCCTGATTTGTTAGCCAGCAAAGACTGACTGATGTATTATCACCATCTGACGCATTTATTTTCTGTATTCTTAAACCCCATGAAAGCATGGTCTTTAACTGTTTTGCCAATTCTGTATCTCCAACATCTAGAATAGCATCTGTAGTAATTTTTGTTGAATGAATATGATACATATCTGATTAGAAGACCCTACATATTTTTTAGTTTCACGTAAAGTTCCAAATGTATAGGTCAAGTGTCCTATTTTGGATTTTCAGATTAGGAGTGCTCTACCAAGTAAGTATAACGCAAATATTTCAAAATCTGAAAAAGTCCAAAATCCAAAATTCGAAACACTTCTGGTCCCAAGCATTTCCAAATAAGGGATATTCTACCTGTATTTGTTAATAAATCATTAGTACTTTAAAGCAAAGTTATTTCTGTGTCCTTTTTCTTAAGAGACAGGGTCTTGCTCTGTCACCCAAGCTGCTGCAGTGCAGTGGCTGAATCATAGCTCACTGCAACCTCAAACTCCTGGGCTCAAGCAATCCTCCTGCCTCAGCCTCCCAAGTAGTTAAGACTACAGGTGTGCAGCACCACACCCAGCTTTTTTCTGGGGGGGTGGTAAAGTCAAGGACTCTCTGTGTTACCCAGGCTGGTCTTGAACTCCTGGCCTCAAATGATCCTCTCACCTTGGCCTCCCAAAATGCAGGGATTAGAGGCGTAGGCCACCGCGCCTGGCCTATTTTCTGTATCATTAGTACGAGAAAAACTTTGATATTGTTATGAGCTGAATTGTCTCCCCTTCAAAATTCATAAGTTGAAGCCCTAACCCTCAGTACCTCAGAAAGTGACTGTACTTACAGACAGGGCCTTTAAAGAGGTGCTTGAGTTAAAATGAGGCCATTAGAGTGGGCTCTAAACCCAATCTGACTTGTGTCCTTATACAAGGAGGAAATTTGGACACACAGAGAGACACCAGGGAGAGATGCACAGAGGAAAGGCCATGTGGGGACACAGTGAGAAGGTGCCCATTGGCAAGCCAAGGAAAGGAGCCTCAAGAGAAACTAACTCTGCTGACACCTCGATCTTGAATTTCTAGCCTCTAGAACTATGAGAAAATTATTTCTGTTGTTTAAAATCCCCAGTCTGAGGCATTTTGTTATGGCAGTCCTAGCAGACTAATACAGGAATGGAGTTCACATACTTTGTTCTTACAGTTCTTGATGCCTCATATTTTTACCACATTCTCTGAATGGTGAAAAATTATTGAAGGATTCATAGAAGAAATGTTGGGTGGCAGGAATTTTTTTAATTGATTTTTTAACTAGGAGGAGGTATTAGTCCCATTTCTGTGACTGATGAGCTCTGTGATTCTGTAAGAGGTCTATAGCCTCTAGAACAAATAAATCTTTGATCCATTCTTTTACCGGAGTTTGGACTAGATAATCTTCAAGCCTCCTCCCAGCCCTAAAATTTAATGAGTTTACAGGGGAATAATTATCAGAATGTTCAAATAAATTCTGCAAATGACTTCGAAAGGAATTTTAATTTTCATTTTAATCCAAGGTTGGTTGATTTCAGTGTCAAGCTTCATAGGAAGGAATAGTTTTCTCATAGTTTTTTGTTTAAAGAGAAGATGGAGTTCTTATGATTAGTTATATAAAAGAGTTGTAGAATACATTTCTCACTCTTTGCGGGGGGAGGGGGTTCTTGTTTTCACAGATAAACTTCTTCTGAAATGTAAAATAATTATGTTTGTTAAGTGTAAACATATTGCACAGAGATGGCTTAATTTTTCAAAGTTAAAGTTCATTTCTCAACACAGGTTTCTTCAAAAGGAGAAGACATGCATTTTAGCAAAACCTTCCTTCCCTATAATTTAGTCTGAACAGGTTGCTTGGATGAAATCTGTGTTGGGGCAGTTCCTCTTTTGCTAATATTTAATAAATAAGCAGTTGAAAAATTACATGAAAACTATAATGTTTTGTGAATATAAGAATAATAAATAGTCAACTAAACCTGAAAAGACTTGATTGTTTATCATTTATACAGCACCATCAAACTTCCAAACTATCTTAAAGTCACCATTGTTCCTTGAAGCAATGCTCTGTGTTGGATGTGAGGTTTATCTACAATGTATGAGTGAGGTTCTAAGACAAGAAAAAAATGGGTAAAGGATTTAAAAAAATATCTTTCCAGTGAAGATATTCAAATGGCCAACAAGCAAATGAAAAGAAGCTCAACATCATTAGTCATCAAAGGAATGCAAATCAAAGCCACTAAAATAAGATACCACTTCACACCCACTAGGACAGCTCTAATGAAAATGACAGATAATTACAAGTATTGGCAAATGAAAAAACTGAAACTTTCATACACTGCTGGTGGGAATGTAAATGATACAGCCACTTTGGAAAACAGTCTAACAGTTCCTCAAAAGGTTAGACAAAGTTAAACCATACAACCCAGCAATTCCACTCCTAGATATGTACCCAATATAGTCCACACAAAAATGTATACACAAATGTTCATAGCAGCATTATTCCTAACAGCCCCAGAGTGGAAACAACCCATACATCCATTAACTAATGAATGAATGAAATGAGGTATATTCATACGGTGTTACATTCTTCAGCAATAAAAGGAAATGAAGTATTGACACATGCTACAACATGTATGAACCTTGAAAACATGCTAAGTGAAAGAAGCCGCGAAACACATATTGTTTGATTTCATTGTCGTGAAATGTCTACAACGAGTAAATCTACAAAGAATGAAAGTAGATTAGGGGTAGCCTAGGACTGGTGGTGGGGTAGCGACAGGAGGACTGGGGCATGAGGTTACTCGGGGGTGATAAAATGTTATAAAATCGTGGCTATGGTTGCACAATTCTGTGAATATACTAAAAGCCACTGAATTACATATTTTAAATGAGTGAATAGTGTGGTGTGTGATTTACATATCGATAAACCTGTTTTTAAAATGGCTCTCTTAAAACCTAAGGTTGTTTTCCTCCTTCTCCCCATTACCCCCATCAAAAGAAAAGAGAGGGCTGCCTTCACAACTTGTTATGTTGCTGAGGTCTCACACTTAATGAATGGTGACCGAAGAGACAGACTAGAAATAGCACTGGACTTCCATTTCTGGCCAAGATGGAGTTAACGGAGGCTGGATTTACCTTTCCACTTGAAACAACCAAAAAAAACCCACACAAAATTTATGAAACAATAGTGTTCAAGAAACTGGACATCAAACAATGAAGGACAATGATCCCTGAGAGATGGGAAACAAATGAGGTGAGCCATACAACTGCTTGGGCTTACTCCCTTTACAGTTTTTAGGCCATGGCACAGGGAGAGGAAACCTAAGTAGAGCCCAGCAGACTCTCTTAGCTGGGAGGAGCTGAAGAGCCTGTGCAGACCAAGGTGGCTGAAGTTCTAGGTAAGAATAGAGAGACAAGAGCTGCACAAAAGAAGAAAAGAACTCCAGAGATCTGCAGAGGGGCCCCTGTGTATTCGGCCAAGTAATGTTCAGCACATGCATGTAAGGAAATCACCCAAGGGTGGGAGAAAAAAAAAAAAAAATCCAAAAGGCCTGGAAGGAATGGTGCCAGTGTTCACACAGGGATAAGAACAGTGCCTGTTGCCACCAGACAGACTGAAAAAAAAAACTCCTAAACCAAGGGAAACTGAGGAGAGTCCTCAGAAAGGTCTTGCCTGAGCAGTAGGAAATAATTAGTGCTAGACTCACTACTGCTCTAGATCTACTTAATAAAAATCAAAAAGTGTGAACCAAAAGGATAAAATTATTTCTGTGTGACTTAACTGCATCCTAGAACAAAGCCCAAGAAGACTTATAGGAATACAAAACTATCCAGCCCCAAACAAGAGACAAGGTAAAATTCATAATGTCTGGCATCCACTCAAAGATTACCAGACAGGGAAACATAACCAATACTGAGAAGAATAATCAATCAAAACCAACCCAGCCGGGCACAGTGGCTCACGCCTGTAATCCTAGCTCTCTAGGAGGCCGAGGCGGGCGGATTGTTTGAGCTCAGGAGTTCGAAACCAGCCTGAGCAAGAGCGAGACCCCGCCTCTACTAAAAATAGAAAGAAATTAATCGGACAACTAAAAATATATAGAAAAAATTAGCCGGGCATGGTGGCGCATGCCTGTAGTCCCAGCTACTCGGGAGGCTGAGGCAGGAGGATCGCTTGAGCCCAGGAGTTTGAGGTTGCTGTGAGCTAGGCTGACGCCACGGCACTCACTCTAGCCGGGCAAAAGAGTGAGACTCTGTCTCAAAAAAAAAAAAAAACCAACCCGAAACTGACACAGATGTTAGAATTACACACAAAGACCTTAAAATAGCTATTATAATTGTATTCCATTTGTTCAAAAAGTTAAATAGAGACATGGAAAATATAAAAGACCCAAATCAAACTTCTACAGCTTAAAAATACAATGTCTGGTGCTCACTTCAGCAGCACATATACTAAAATTGGAACAATACAGCTAAGATTAGTGTGGCCCCTACGCAAGGATGACACGCAAATTCACGAAGCGTTCTATATTAAAAAAAAAAAATTAAAAATTAAATAAATAAAATAAAAATACAATGTCTGAAATGGAAAATACAGTGAGATTACTGGCAGAGTCACCAGTGAAGATGAAAAGATAAGGCAATGTGAAGGCAGAGCAACAGAAACCAGCCAAATAAGAATTAAGGGAAAGGAAGTTGGAGAAAGTTTTAGTGGATTGAGATACCAGAGGGAGCGGCCGGGTGGCGCTAGGAGCCGTTACGGGAACTAGAGGTGCAGATTAAACCTGATCAAGATGACAACGTCCCAAAAAGCACCGAGATTTCATGGCAGAGCCTATGGGGGAAAAGCCAGTGGGGAGCCTCACTGGGATTGGTGAAGTCCTGGGCAAGAAGCTGGAGGAAAGGGGCTTCGACAAGGCTTATGTGGTCCTTAGCCAGTTTCTAGTGCTAAAGAAAGACGAAGACCTCTTCCAGGAATGGCTGAAGGACACATGTGGCGCCAATGCCAAGCAGTCCCGGGACTGCTTTGGCTGCCTTCGAGAGTGGTGTGACGCCTTCTTGTGATGGTCTCTGGGAATCCCGAAATCCCTAGTACCAGCACTGAGTCTCCAGAATTTGCAGCTGAGTGTCCTCTACAAAGGAAAAGACTGCTGTTGTCGTAGTCAGCTCCGATGTACTCCAGTGTCTCTTGGGAGTTTTCTCCCCTCACCATTTCAGCTTTTTTGGAATTCTTGCTCTTGCATGCATCTCCCTTTTCCTTCCTCTGCCAGTTCCATGTTAGCAGTTACCAGCTTTCCTAAGTGGATTCCTGGTCCCTTCCCTCACCCCTACCTTTAACCTCCAGTCTGTTTGATGCAATTTGGCTCCTTTTTCAGCAGAACAGTCACTGTCCTTGCAAAGTTTTTTAGATCAATAAAGTCAGTGGACTTCAAAAAAAAAAAAAAGAATTAAGGGAAAACATGGTACATCGGTGGGCTGTGAGACAACTTCAAGAAGCTTAATGCACATGTAATGAGAGTTCCCAAGCCTGAAAAGGGGGAAGCGAGGTGAAAAACAATTGAAGAAATAATGGCCAGAGTTTTTCCAGATTTGATGCAACTGCTAAAGCCCAGATCCAAGAAGCTCATAAACCACAAACACAGGAAGCATAAAAAAAGTACACCAACATACGGCATAATCAAATTGCTCAAAACCATAGATAAATGGAAAATCTTAAGAACAGCCAGAAAATAATGACATGTACATGCAAAGGAACAAAATAAGGATGACAGCAGATTTCTCAGGAGAAATGCGATTGAAAAGATAATGGAGTAACACTTCCAAAAATACTGGAAAAAAAAAAACTGTCAACCTAGAATTCTAAACCCAATAAAAATATCTTTCAAAAATGAAAATGAAAAAAAATGCTTTCAGATATACAAAAGCTGAAAGAATTCATCACCAGCAGACTTACACTACAAAAAATGTTAAAGGAACTTCATCAGGCAGAAGGAGAATTATACCAAATAGAAATATGGATCTACACAAGAAATGAAGAGCACCAGAAATGATAATCACATGGGTACGTGTATTAGTTGGGTTTTTCCCTTACTATAAGACGACTGTTCAAACAAATACATTTTGGGATTTGTAACATATATAAAAGTAAAATGCATATCAAAATACTATAAGGCCAGGCAGGTGGAAATGGAAGGATACTATTTTAAGGTTCTTATACATGAAATTTACAGCATCATTTGAAAGCAGACTGTGATAAATTAAAAATATGTGCTACAAACCTAAAGCAATCTATAAAATAAGTTATAGCTAATAAGCCAGCAAATGAGATAAAGTGGAATCATAAAAAAACCTCAACTCATCCAAAAGGCAAAAAAAGGGGGAAGACTACCAATGAGATCAAGTCCTCAGCAGCTAGAACCAGAAACAAATGAAACAGAGAATAAAGGGAAAACAAAAACATCCAATTTAAAATTCTGCATTTAAATCACTTTTTTTCATATAATAAGAATATATTTTTGACTAATTGAATAGCAAACTAATGAAATGTCTAATTCAATCTTAGAGTTGATGACTGACAAAGTCCTTGGTTATACAAAGTAAAACAAAAAGAATTTCACACTTTGAAAGCTAGCATTACTAACTACAAAGTCCTTCCCAGTATGATTAGAGAATAGTCAGAAATATTTTACTCAACATTTTTTTGTCTGTATTATCAAAAAGCAAATACACAGCAACTGAAAGAAATCCAAAACTTTATCTTTTAATCATTTCCTTGCATAACCTGAACTACAAAAACTTATTAATAACCATTTGAATATCACGAACCTATACACCACTGTTCCCATTTTACAGAGGCCCCTTCCAGCTCTAAGTCATGGGGACCAGCAGCTGAATAAAGCAGTATCCCCCATGTGTGCAGCGTGGAGTAGAACGTGGCCAACTTTGGGCCATTCATTCACCAGATAATTATTCCAGATACTGCTCATAAGACACAGTGAGGAGGGCTCCTCCTCCATCCTGCTTCTGTATGGGAATGTTCAGGTGCTAAATGGATAAGCTGATAACTCTGAACTGATGCAGGAGATTCAAAACAGCAAGGAACACCAAACAGCAGCATATGCAGGAGGCAAAGCCTCCCAACAGACAGCTGGCTCAAGGCAAACTGAATGGAGGCAGTCAATTACCACAATCAATGGAACACACCCCCCTATCTTTATTCAAAGCTATATTAACCAAGATGGTAAGTCATCAGCTCAACGGTTTATTTTAATTCCTAGCAGACTATTCACTGCTACTCACACATCTATGCCTCATCCAGAGAATCTAAATTTAAGTTATAAAGCCTCACTGTGCATACCACCACATCTACTTTATCATACTCATCGCTTCTCGGACTTTTGGCTAGGATCAAGTGTACTTTACCACATCTAGCTCAGCCATCATGTCACACACTCCCAGAGGCCCCTGCTCTTCCCCATCTGCAACATCACCCTCTTTAACTGTGTGTTCATTTTCTGCCTTACACATTAGGCTATATGCTACAACGGCACAAGCTGTCTTTCTCGTTCACTGTCACCAGTGAGCAAGCCTCACATGGTGCCTGGCACGTATTATACACACATTAAGTACTGCAGTAATAAATGAAAGAAATCTTGCCTAGCAAAGCAGGCTCAAAATATATGTAGATAGTGAAACAAAAAACAGGAAACAAGCCTTCAAATCACTGAAAAGTAAAAAGCTGAACACCCAGAAGTTTTTTTCTGGGAATCAAGGGAGGCAACAACAAGAATGGATGAGAAAACGTGTACACATATAGAGAGAATTAAGATGCTCTAAATATGCTGAGTTCAAACCAGAAAGGCCCTAGCATTTGAGGCGTGCCGTAGCAGGTAAATGAATACACCTAATAGATTGTGTGTCACTTTAAATGCACATCCTTAACCTCAGGCAATACTCAGTGTCTAACTTGGGACCCCCAATGAATTTTATGTCTCTTAATACATCGCCCTAGCTCAGATAACATTCAGTCTTTAACCTAAGATCTCAAACTTGAATAATCATAAAACTACAGAGCAAATATATAAAGAGGGTCTCAAAAACTGATGGAGGTAAGGGTTCTGGTCGCCAACAGTATTCTGTCACTGTCATAAGCAGGTAAGAATGAAAGCTCTTAAGTACAGGAATTTTCAAAAAGTACACTATTATTTATTTAGGTTTGATCTGAATGCAGTGAGTACCTAATAAAAGATAACACAAAAACACTTTAGAATATAAGAAAAATGCTCTGAAGGCATACTTCAAGCACATTAAGATGAGTAATCTTATTCTCCTATATAACACAGCAAATCATTTATTTAACTTGGGACACATTCTTCTGACCCAAGATAATAGATTTTGTTGTTTTTTGTTTTTTTTTTAATCCTGGTAAGGCAAATAGCTTCTGCTTCAAATAAAGGAAAACTCCAGTCTCTAACATTACGTGGCAAATGAATGGCTATTACACAAAGGAATCCCCCCACAAAAATAGTGAAAAGAAACAATTAGTTTGGCCTAGTCCCTGATACCAGCGACCTCACTCACAGTGAACAGTTTGCCTTCACAGCAATAAGACAGAAACTGTACTCATGTTTAAAGAAATGAGTTAAGCTCACAGAGATGACTATAATCCAAGTAGAGAAGGTAAAGGCCTCAGGGAAGCAAAACTTCCAATAGCTTTTCCCTCATCCAGTCACACAGGGTCATCAGAACCAAGTGTTAGGTTACATGAGGAGAAATAGGAAGACCTAGACAGATAAATTCTGCTCCTTTCTCCCTTCTATGGACAACTCCAAAGTGCAATTCCACCATGAAGCTCTTCTGAACTCCAGGATGCCAGGCAAAAGCACCTGCTGAATCATCATTCACAACAGCCAAAAACATTATAGAAACAACTTCAATATCCATCAACTGGGGAACAGATAAACAATATGTGGTATATCCATATACTGGGATATAATTCAGCAATAAAAAGGAACCCCCACATTGCTACATGCTTGAACCTCAAAAATATTAAACACAAAATACCACACATTGTATGATTCCATTTATATGAAATGTTCAAAAAAGGCAAAGTAACACAGGCAGGCAGATTAGAGGTCGCCTGGGGCTCCGCACTGGTATGGGGATTAACTGTAAATGGGTATGATGAATCTTACTGAGATGATGAAAGTGCTGTAATACTGATTTGTGATGACAGAAGTACCGCTCTATAAATTTACTAAAAATCATTGAAACATAAGCTTGAATTAGGTGAATTTCATGATACATAAAATATACCTCAATAAAGCTGCTAAGAAAAAAAAACCCTGCTGAACAAACTCCTCTTAAAGGCCTGTTCAAAGTGGCAGCCAGTATGGTGCTACCCAGCATGGCACTGCCTCACACCTTGCCTCCCCTCTGCCGCTTCTTCAACCACATCTCCGTGGGCTTGCACCTCCCAAATTCAATACCAGGACAGGTCACGCATTAAGGCAATACATACTCTAGTTTTCGTTTTTGTTGTTGATGTTGATTTTGTTGTTATCATTATTGTTCTGGATGAAAAAAACGAAACTGAGCAAAACTCTAAGTTTAAAATCAAAGATATAACTTCTAATGAAACATGGTGGACTGATCACATGAGTCATAAGGGTTAATTTCCATAAAAATAGATAAGGTAAACAAAAGAACAAAGAGATAAAGGGGAAAAGATGGCAGTGGAGATCATTTTTATCAGGTTTTGATGGCTGGAAAGTGGATGGAGCACTAACTGACTTGACAAAAAGGAAAAAGTTACAACCTAAGTCCCTACTGAGAAGGATACCTCTAGGAAGTGAGGCAGCTTGCCCCACAGAACCCTGAGAATATCATTATTTGGAAACAACTGATACAAGGCTAAAATCAGGAGACCTGGTAAAAGTTTGCATATTTAGTGGTTGAACACAATAGGGTCCCCTTTCTCTACCTCACACAGTCTGGTGACTATCCCTCATTACCCCACACCCACAGGAAATCAGAGGTTTAAGTCCCTGAAGGAAATGATGCTCCAGACAAGAGAACATGAGGCAAAGTGGTGCGACACAGGATTGAAAACACAGGGATTTCCAGCCATGGAAAAACCTTAAAACCTTGATACCCCATGCACCCTTTCTTATAAAGCTACTGGGAGATGAGCTTCAGGAAAATAAGACAGTAAACCAAAAAAGACAACCATGGCATCCAGAAAACAGATGTTCCAGGACAACAGTTACGCACGAGGTCTAGCAGCAACCATACCCACCCAGCTGTAAGGTATCTCCAGGGAGAAAAAGCTGGAATCAATAGGTTTTCCAAAATACTAAATTACCTTATGTATGATGTTAAATTAAGCATTTGGAAAAACTGATAAACAATGAACTTTGCAAGGCATTTGATATATCTTTCAGGGCATCTAAGGGGGAAAGTAATGATAGGTACATAGAAAACTAAGCAAATGAAAAAGTAAAAGCAATATGAGGGGCAGGGGTGTTGTTTACAAAAGGAAATTTAATCATATTAAATTGCTTGGCTCACAGATAAATGGTATTTACATAGTCATGATAATATAAATAACTATCATTCTAACCCAAAATTATAATATACTCATTTAAGGGACAGAGCAAGTAGAGAAGCTAAATATTCAGCTACTATTGAACAGTAGCTATGGTACAGTCGTTCAACAACTGTAACTACTCTTACAGGTAGTCAACAAACACAGAAAACTGATAAATCAAGAAATAGCCACATAAGTATATAATTTAGAAATATGGCAGTAAATAACAGATGTAGCAGCTAAAAGCACTGAAAATAGATAACTCTGGGAAACAGTATAACTGAGTTTTGACATAAGCATTTTAGTATCAATTGATTACAACTATGTGTATTCATAACTTTGATGGGTCTTTAAGGCCCTATGTATCATAAAATTAAAGTAGTTTTTTAAGTTATAAATGTAAAGTGGGGTTTTTTCCTTTCATTTATTTAAATTCAACAGGATAACTTATCCATATTTGGCCATATCTGAGACCGTTCCAATGCCCAGGGGTCAAAAACAGTTTAACAGTCAAGCACAAAGCTGTAAGCACTGTGCTTACAGCTGGCTCCCTACTTTTCAAGGGTGGGAGAACCAACTACTAGGCTCGGACAACAGCCCCAATTCTCCAGCTCACTAATGCACCAACCAACCAGAGCTTACGTAAAGCCCTGCTCAGAATCAATCCTGCCAGTTCAGTGCTCCTCAGAGTATGGTCTGCTTTGAGGAGCAAGACCATTTCAGAAATTAAGTGTATAAAAACATTTACAGCAATATAACAGGGCAACATTATGTCTTTTGATGTCAATAATAAAAAAATTTAGGCTGATATTCTATGTCTACCTTTCACTTCACTTTTCTAGTTATTTGTTTTTACTGTATTTTAAAATACACAGCAGCCCTGCTGAGGCTGAGTGACTTGAAAAGAACACACTGCATCATGTGCCATTTCCACGTGCCAGTGCATTCACCGTGTCTCAATACAAGCATGCTGGTAGAAGACCTGGGATGACACAGATAATACAGGATTTATAGTTGATATTCCATCTTTGGCATTTTGTGTCCATCCCCCTGTCTTTCCTGAGTTCCATCAGGATAAATGTATCACCAGCTTCACTTAGTGCTGTATACCTAACTCTCAGAACATGACATACCATAGATAGCAACACAGTAAGTACTTGCTGCATGAAACCACCCTTGTATGTTGATCATTTTCTATTTTGTCTCTCCAATTTAGTTCTAAGTTCCTCATAATGCTATCTAAATATCAAAATTTCTAAGATCCCAGTTTTTAAAACTTGGAAAGTCCTAAAATTTATCATTCTGACCTTTTCTTTGAAATTCTTACATGAAAAAGTACCTCCCAACATCATTTTCTTAATTACTCAACCCAAGAGGGAGCTTCTCTTCTGAATAATGCCAGCAGACTTTTATTACTGAACCTGCCTCATAACAAAAGATCATATTCTGTTTGGTGAGCAGTGATATGACATTATAAAACCTAAGAACATACTGCTGCCACACTGGTCACTGGTAATAAATATAACATTACCCCGGCCTTCTCTGTTTCTTCCTAGCCATCCTTCAAATATGTCCAAAAAACTTACTCTGACTCAATTGTTGTGTTATCATATTTTTAGAGTAAACCAACTGTCAAACAAATATTCTAGAAGTTAAATAAATACTTGGGAATCTCTACCTCCAATAATCAAGAGATTACCCTCAAAGTAAGTATTAAAAATGTTGTAATATTTTAACATTGATAATTCAGATTAGCATTACAAGAAACCAAACTGAATTAGTGAAAAATCTACTTGCAGTAAATTTTCAAAGCACTTACTTGCAAATACTTTATATGAAGAACTACAAACCACCAATATTTATCTACTTGTGATGGAAACAAAATTTTTAAAACACTGGCTCAAAGGTAAGGTAACCTAAAGTCATTTCGACCCTTAAAATTGTCACAAATTCTAAATGAGTAGTGTTTAATTTTGAGAATTTACCGTGAAATAAGTCCTTAACTCTAATACAGCCATCTGCAGTCTGCACTTCGGTACATTTTACTTCACTGTCCACAATACACCTGTATCCAAGCTGGGGAATGAACCTGCCAGGTTATCACATACTGGTGTTAGCCTCTCGCCAATAGTTCTGCCTCAGCACCTTGAACACTTAGTCTGAAAAACAGTAACTTGTGTAATTACTTAACTATCCCACTTCTGTCTGCCAATTTTTTTTAAATGATTGGAATAAAGAAAAATGAAATCACTGATATTAATGATAAGAAGCACAGGCAACATAAACTTAATATAACTGAGAGAAATGGAAAATATCTGATGCTCCAGGAGTGGGCAATCTCTTGACTCAAGCAGCCAGCTAGCCGAGTATTTACAAATAAAGCAAAGGAACAAAATAAAAGACCATGTATGAAATTTACATGTCAAAGCATCTACCTATAAGGTAAAATGTACTTAGTATATAATATTTTTAGTTCCCTGAAAATGAAACTCCTTAGATGATTATTTCTTGGTTTAGCATACCTATTCAGGGATACATTATTTCAAAAGTATGATGTATTACTTCAAAAAACATGTTTTTGCTTCTCCAGGTTCAATCTGCAAAAATCTATGAACACATATACTGCATCAAAAGTACCCAGATAGTATTTCTGGACTATGTCAATATAGAGAAATATATATTTTCAATATTGGTTAAGAAAAAAGGCAAATTACAAGTTTCTACCTATGCAAATGAATACACATTTATTACAAAGTTTCGAGCAATAAGGAATTAAAAACCCAACATCAGTAGGGTTTTATCCGGTGGTTAGATTTTCCGTAAAGCTTTTGATGTTCCTGATATAATAAAAGAGCTTTTCAAAGTCTGGGGTTGATATTCTTTAAGGGAGCTACACACCAGGGCTGCCTTCCTCCCACCTTACCCAAGTCCAGGGTAAGAAACCTTCCAGTATGAAGGAAATCTATGTCTCAGAACAAGCCTGAACATGTCACTCTGTGGCAGACCAGCTGATACAATCCTCCTCCTACTGAAAACATCTAGTTCTACAAAATTCATTTTGCCCCAGTGGATGTCTTTATCTCCTATTAAGAGCAAGAAATGCTACACTTAAAAAGATAACATTTAGAGAATAGCTCACAAAAGTTTAAGTACTTGCTCCAAAATGCTAGGCTAATGATTTTTAAAAGCCAGACAATCTACAGGGCAGTTTATCACTGAGCAATCAAAAGTAATTTTAGTACTTTCACCCTCTTAATCCCAAGGCTCCTCCTAATCTAATGGGCAAACAGTGTACCCATTTTAAAGGGCCACAGCAAAGCCTGCAGACAATGAGTGAATTCATCAAGTTAAAGGCAGGAAGGAAGAATACCCAAGTATACACCAAGACCTCTCCTTCTCTCTGCCACCACTGCCACCACCCTGTCTCGGTCTTCACCCCAGCTCTCTGGACCACTGTCCCAGGCCAACCATCTTACTGCTCCTTCCCAAAACATCATCTGATCAAATTTCCTACTCCCAGGGATCCCCAATCCCAACAAAACTTTCGGTGGCTCCTCAATGCCTAAAGAATGATGTTCCTCCTCAAACTCAAGCTGAAATAACCTCTCTCTGAGATTCCCACTACTCCCTAACCCTCTTGCCATTTCCAAAGGTCACTCTTAACCCCTCTGCCACACATACCCCGTCCCCTGCCTTTCTTCAACAAATGAGAGGCACTGAGCATTAGCACAGTGCCTAATGGGCAAATGCTCAATGTTAGCTCCCCTTACCATCCAGGTCTCTGGGCCTAGGCTATCTTCCTCCTTAACCTCCAAGGTCTACATACCTTTCCTCCGAGGACAAGGTCAGACAGGGTCAAATAAATATAAAAAATAACAATAAAATACAAAATAACATGGAAATAAATGTGACTTATTTCTGGTTTTAATTTTCCAAACTGTCACTGTTCCCATGGATGAAAAATATTACAATTCACTATATTTTATTCAACCTGGGGAATCAGTAAGCAGACATGCACACAATCATGCTACAGACATTTCTTTTATAAATATATGACATTCTGAATGTAATCTTGTGGATAGAAATTCAAAACTTTTTTTTTAAAGTTTTGATTTATGAGTTATCCTTCCCTACCATCCCTCAAAAACTTAAGGAAAAAATAAATGTCTCTAAACAAAATATACCCTTCTACCCTATTTTCCAACTCCCTCTCTTTTTTCTTTTTTTTTTAGTCATAGGGTCACCATGTTACCCAGGCTGGTCTCAAACTCTGGGGCTGAAGCAAACCTCTCTCCTCAGCCTCCCAAATAGCTTAGACTACAGGTGTGCACCACCACACCTGGCTTCAATTCTATCTTTTAAGGTAAAGTTATACACTGTTCAACTATACAGGGTGTCCCAAAAGTCTCCATGCAAAGGAAAAATTTTGTAATGAATATTGTTTAAATAAAAGTACATTTAGCTACAATTTCCCATTTTCCCTATGTATGGCAACTTTTGGGACATCCTGTGTTAAAAAAGCTGTTTTCATACAACATATCCAAACTCAGAAAACTCTCTCTTCCAACTCATTCACTCCACATAAATACAGTTGCCACAACATAAACAACCTGTCACTAAAAACTGAAAAACAAAACATAGAAAATATAACATTAAAATAAATTAGGACTACAGGTTGTTAAGTTTCTGGGTGTTTTACCTGAAGTTTTGTTTAAAAAATAGACTTCTTTATAAATAACAAATTAGTAACAAATATTTTCCAAACTCTGATGCTAGTCATACTAAAGGATGTTTAGCAGCAATAAACAAAGTCTAGTGTTAATAATCTAATCCCAAAACCACTACAAGTAAATAATGCCAACAAAAATGCTAAATTAACCCCTATGCATAATGGTAACAGGTTCAAGAAATCATACATTTAAAAAGAAGAAAAGAGAGATGCTCTGCTATTTTCACCATCTCTAAGTTTGAAGTTCCCAGTACCTGTTTGTAAACATTAAAGAACTTCTTGGGATAGTAAGAAAATATGTATGAGACAATCAGGAAAATGTTGACGCTGGATAGTTGATATTTTTCTAGGTGTGAAAATGACATTGTGATTATGTAAAAAAAAAAAAAAATACTAAAGTATTTATGGCTAAAATGGTATCTGGAGTTTACATTAAGATAAAGGAGAAAAGAATATAGATAAAATAAGATCAGTCATGTGCTGATAACTGTTAAACTAAGCTATCTACTCTTTCTCTTTGTATATGCTTGAAAATTTCCATGATATAAAAAAAGTAACCGCTTGTGAGCAAAATCTCAGGCACTACTTTGTTTTGAATTGCATGCAACTTTTGCATAGATTTCTTAATACTTTAGGTTTGCATAAGTACAGAATTTCTCCTCAACTGTACACTTTGTAGCCAGAGAGCTGTGTCACTGACAGTATCCCAATACTTATTCTACTTCAAAAGCTTGGGATGAACAGGGATGGAACCAAAAAGGAAATGAGGAGGGGAAATGACAACCTGCCCAACGCTTGCCATAGAGCTCCTACCTCTTAAAACCAAGTAATACACACTCCAGTTTCATTCTGTTTTCTTATTGTTTAAAAACAAACTGTTGCCTTCTAGCTTATTTCACTGCCCTTAACATCCATGCTGACCGAATAAGACACAAACAAACCCACTACTGTGTAACCAGGTCAAAAACAAGCTCTGGCTAACTCACTTGGAAGAGTACACTCACCACTTAGATTTGGCCAGAAAAACTGGGTTAGAAAAAAACCAAACAGTACTTAAACACTAGGACTGAGGAGAATGTCTTTAAGCCAGTTACCAGACAGTGAGTTGCAACACAATCTTTTCCAAAATTTTCCAAAGCCTTCCAAATTCAGTTGAGCCCAGCAGGCTGAGTTAACAGGGCTCTCTTTCAAATTCAAAAATCTGGCCCTAGCCCCAACAGTTAACCAACAAAACACATGCTAATTCACTCAAGATCACCTAAGAATACTGACTCAAGTTCAGACCACAGGCCAGTTAGTACACTGCCCAGGCCAACGGAAGTTGGGGCTAGGGAGAGACGTTCAAGCGACTGATAAACCCTATTCAAAAAACAGAAAAGAGACAATAGGATCCACACTTAATTTGGCCTAAGAAAACGTCTACAGTCAGCTGCCCCCTCCCCCATTTTTAATGAAACAATGACAGTTCTTCATGGCAAACCACAAAGCCCTGCTTAAGATGTTTTTTCTATCCACTCTAACAGCTAGAAAAGTCTCCCAGTGCAGATAACTTTCAGAAAACATTTAGTAAAAAGAAACAAACCAAGACAAGGGAGAATTTAACACTCTGTTTTGAATTTTCAAGGCCTGCACCTCCCTTACCTACAGCTCTTTCATAATCTCTAGAGTGTGCACTGGATAAAATGAACAACACTGTTAGTCACATCAGGTGTCAGCTACTCAGCACAGACTCACAGTCTCCAGATTTGTTAGTTTCATTTACGTTGGGGGGGAGGGTGTTAAGATTTTTAAAAAGAGAAAGAGCTGGGTGGGTGTGAAACCAGAGCATCCTCTTTACTCCCCGCTCTCCCTTATTTCTGTTTCAATTACACAGCTGTCAAACAGGTTATTCCTGGAATTCAGATTTTATAATCCCCACATTGTAATTCTTCCTGCTCTCATTGCCCAAACAAACACTCCTCCCTGCGTCCCCAAAATATGTATCTATCAGTAGAGGGTATGACAGCCAGTTATAAACTAGTGCCAGCTAACCCCAAACTCCCCACCTTGAGCACTTGGCAAGCACTCAAAGGAGGAAACATGATGACAATTTTCAAGAAAGCCAAAGCAGAGGTTTGGTATCATCACAGGCAAGGCCGGCCTACACTAAATTTTAAATCACACATAAACTCAGAAGGCCAGATTTGGAGGAAAGAAGAAAAAATTCAGGTTGTCTTACGAAAAAAAATCCTTTCCCATTTTACTGAAGAAAAGTGCATGCCTAAGAGTTTGGCTTATTTCCTTATCTCAAAGCCAGGAAATGAGGTCTTTTAAGGCCAGTCTGAATATAAACTGGCTGTGCGAAAACAGAGGGACTGCAAGGCGAAACCCCTTTCCCAACTTTGGCCAAGCAGCGTGGTTTTCAGTGAGCAGCGTGTTTATCACCCTTTTCCTCGTTCACCAACAAGAAGTTTCAATATGCCACGGGAAACAAAGAAGGCGCCTACACCGACCTTATAGACTTGTCCATAGGTGCCATTTCCAACCACTTCCACCAGCTCAAAAATCCCAGCGGGATCCTGGAGAGGAAGGAGGGGAGGGGTTATAATTTAAAAGAGGACAAAAAATGAAATAAAGCAGGGCAGTTGGAGAGAAAGGGATGTGACAAAAGAGGTGGGTTTCGCCCGGTGCGGTCCCCCAGCGCCCGAGGGTCGCGCGGCGGGCCGGGGGCACAGGGCTCGGTGGCCGGGGCGCGGGGGGCAACGAAGGGTCGCGCCCCGCGTCCCCGCACATGCCGACACAGGCAGACAAAGGGGCCGCCGCGCCCGCGGCTCTGCCCACAGCGGCGCCCGAGCGCCCGGCCGGCCAGGGCGCGGCCCCCGCCGCCCGCTCCCCGCGCGCCCGCCCGTGGGCCCACTCACCCGCAGGGAGGAGAGGTCGATGTCCACCAGACTTTTTGCAGGGGAGTCGTTCGCCATTTTCCCTTTTTCTCACCAAAAAACAAATAATAACAATAAATATCTCTATTGCTCTGTGTATCTCAGCCGCAGGCCGGGCCGCCGACGGCGCTCCTCGCGCGGCAGCCGGACTGGCCGGGGACTCTCCTCGGGGCCCGGGGCCGGGGGCGGCGGCGTCGGGGTCGGCCGCGCTCTCGGGCCGCTCGCGGCTCTCGGCCGGCCGGGCCGCGCGGGGGGCGGACAGAGCGTGCGCGGGCGGCGGCGGCGGCGCTCACACCATGGCGCGGGCCGGCCGTCAGGCCCCCGGGCGTCGCCCGCCGCCTCAGGCCCCGGCGCCCGCGCCCCGCGCCGCGCGCCTCGAGGACGGGCCCGGAGCGTGGGGCCGCGGCGCTGCCGAGAGTTGAGCGAGTGAGCGCGAGGCAGCGAGACAAAGATAACCCGGGAGGCGGAGGCGGAGGCGGGGAGGGAGGTGGAGAGGGAGGGGGCGGCAGCGGCGGCGCGGGAGGAGGAGAAACGGGACACCAAAAATATATTCTGAGGAGAGAGAAAACAGCTCCCCCTTTCCTTCTCCGGCAGGAAAAACGGGCGGAAACGCACTCACACCCCGGAGCCCTGCCGGGGAGGGCGCGGGGCCAGGCGCCCGCGCGGCGTGAATATTCATCAGGGGTGGGGCCCGAACAATGGCCCGGCCGCGGGCAGCGCGGGCAGCTGCCCGACACGACGCCCGGTGCCCAGGGTGGGGCCTCGGCGCCCGACCCCGCTCTGCGCTCTCGAAAATGGCAGGAGCAGGGATGAAACGGGCTGGGATTTCCCCGGGGAGGTACTCAGGGTAAGAAAACGCCCCTACCTCGCAGGAACAATAAATGAAAGAAAATTGACCTGGATCCAAATGCAAAGAGGCGGACGGACCCTGGAGTCTCCCAAGGAAGAGGGTGTGTCCCGCCCAGCCGGCCCGCCGCACCCCGGCTCTGAAGGGACAGGACCCGGGTGTACCCCAGCGGAGGAGGTGCCTTCCTTGCTCCTGCCCCCACCTCTCCCATCCCCCACCACCACCACCTCCGGAGAGTATACCCTGAAGACCCTCATTTCCGGTTTACCTACACGGTTTTCTTTTTCTTTCTCTTCTTTTCCAGGCTAAAGCCGGTTATAGTTGCGGGATTCGCTGAGCATCACTTGGCTACCCGGCCAAGTCCAAAATAGCTCCTGTGGTTGCCTGGTGCCGCCTTCCTGGCAGCGCTCAATAGGTGAGCACTGGATTTGGGGCCCTAAGTACTAACCCGAATTTTGTACCTGGAGATAACTGAGGATCAACGAACAGGCTTCTTCCAGCAACCTCGGAAGCTAATAGGTAGTTAGGCAGTTTAATCCTATTCAATCAACAATCATTTATATCCTCCATCATCCAAAAACGTTCAGTGGCTCTCTGTTACCTTACAGCAGGTGTTCTCAAAACGTGAGTGCATCAGAATCAGCAGGAGGGATTTTGAAAGTACAGATTGCTGGACCCCCCCCCCCTCCCCCCAACAGAGTTTCTGATTCAGGGGGTCTGGAGAGGGCCTGAGAATGTGTATGTCTAACAGGTTCTCAGATGAAGCTAATGTTGCTGTCTATAGGGATCACAAGTTGAGAACAGCTGCCTCACTGTGATGGAAATCCAGGCCCTTCCTTCATGATTGGACTTCACAAACATTACCATCATCATCATCATCGTTGTCGTTATCTTCCAATTCTTATGCACAAATTGTGTCTCTACCCCACCCCTATATGTACATACACACACACACACACACACACACACACACACACACACACACCTCTCTTGTTGAGTGCTTTAAGTACAGTACTCCATTTACAGCCCTTGGGGTAATGTTACCTCATTTTAGGTAAGGAAACCAAAGTACTGGAAGATAAGGAATGTGCCCAAGTTCCTTAAAAGCACAGCCTGGAAGTGGAGCAGGGATGTTCACCAGGTTAGCCTATTCCCAAAATACAGGTCTCTGATTCGGCTCAGTTAGTCTCCTCTACCCAGAATAGGTTTAGACTCTCCTGCTTCCCAGTAGTTTGGTTTTTTATATTTTTGACTATGAGAATCCCTTGTAAGGCTAAAATATATTGAGAGGTTCCTGGTGTCCATTGATTAGGAAAATTATAGAAACCAAAGTGTCCCTGTGAATTTGTTGGTGCTTTTGAATGATTTTGTTTTTTATCAATCAACAGTAATGGCATTATCTGTAGAGGGTAAGTTAAATAATTTACTCAGAGAACTAAACTGGTATACATTTGAATTTTCAGACCATATTATTATTCGTAATATTTTAATGTTTATTGTTAACAATAGATAACACAGACAATATGCTAAGTCCTTTGCATGTTTTATCTCGTTACTCTTCGCATTAACCCCAAATGGTACTCTTATTTTTTCCACTTCACACATTAGGAAACCAACATCCAAGGAAGTTAAGTAACTTGCTCAGTGTGCACAGCTAGACCTGATGTAGAATCACCAGGGCCTGCCAAGGCAGCCTCCTTCCACAGGTTCAACTCTAAATCGAAGGCATTGAGACCCACCTCAGATGACCCCCTTCCTCTCTGTCTGTCCAAATTCCTTCCATCACCTCAAGCCCAACTCAGAATCATCTCTTCCCTCTCCTACAGTCTTTCTCTAAATCTCTCTCCCAAGCTGCTGGTTCCTGTTCGCCACTGCAACAGTTTTCTCCCACTTTCAAGTCAGTAGCTATTCTTGAAGTACCTACCCAGTACCAGGGACTGGCTTAGCCATCGCCCCAGATATCAGGAAGATCAAGACAGCCTACCCTCAGAGAGCTTACAATCTGATAATGGGCATAAGAAAATTTCAAAAATAGCCGTAGTACAAAGCAGAACAATGTAAATTCTAGCAATATGGAGAGAACACTAAACAGATCTAGTGGAAAGTATTCTGGATTTGGGGCAAAACTGAACTGGGTTTGAACCCCGGTTCTATTATTTATCAGTTGTGCATCTTTGCACATGTTTATTAACCTTTAGCCTCCATTTCCTCTTCTGCATGCTGGTTGAAGACTGGAGATAAGTAAGAGGCAAGAGCCCAGGGCAAGGTAATAAGGCGTGGTGACAGGAGATGTCAGAAATCTTGGGACTGTAGATTTCTCTAGGACTTGGCATCTGACAGGATGTCAGAAGACAGTATAGACAAGGAGGTAAGAGATTTGCTTGTGGTTTAGAGCCTTGTTCACACTGGAGAGGATGCTGTCACAAACCAAGGAAAGGATGGTAGTGACAAAGGAAGATTTGGTTTTGAACTCAAAACCAAAGTTAATTAACACAGGAGCAGTATACATGTTCCCAGCTCAAAACTTCACTCCAGCTCCCAGGGTAGGGGCCATCTTTTCAATCAATAGACATGTATTAGCTTGGGCTGCCATAACAAAATACCATAGACTGGAAGCCTTAAATAACAGAAATTTATTTTCTCACAGTTCTGGAAGCTGGAAGTCCAAGATCAAGGTTCCGACCAATTCAGTTTCTGGCAAGAGCTCTCTTCTTGGCTTACAGGCAGCTAGCTGCCTTCTCACTATGTTCACATATGGCCTTTTCTTGGTGCATGCTTGAGAGGAGAGAGAGAGAGAGAATGAATGATCTCTTTGGTGTCTCTTTTTTTAAGGGCACTAATCCTATTGATCAGGCCCCCACCCTTAGGACCTTGTTTAACCTTAGTTACTTAGAGGCCCTGTCTCTAAATATAGCCACACTGGGGATTAGAGCTTCAACATATGAATTGGGAGTAGGAAAAGACCCAAGTATTCAGTCCATAGTAAGCCTTGTGCAGTACACGATGCCAGAAAGTAGACTTGTCATGGCCCTTGTCCTTGAGAATCTATTTGAGGACACAAAATAAACCCACCCAAAAAGATAATCAAGGTGATAGTTGGAAAATAAGTACCAACACGGCATTTTAGGTCAAAGATAAAAATAGCTTGCTTAGGCAGAGATTAAGAAGTTGAAAGAATGAGGCAACTGGCCACACTGGGCAGAGGACTCAGTTCAGAGAACCCTGAGCAAGAGAGTGAGACAGGTTAAGTGGAACCAGAAGATAAAGCTAAGTCAAGGACCCAGTGTGGAAGTTGAAAACAGAGCCCAGACTATCAAGCAGGTCAAGCCAGACATGGCTTGGCCTTGGCTCCCCCGAGCTCAGATGGCAGACAAGCTGCCCTGAGTTCAGCTGTGGATGTTCATCTGCCTTGGGTACAATGGGCCAGACCAGCAGTCTTTTCACACCCAAGGATGGAAATTCCAGAGGGAGCTTAATTATGCAAGAGCATTAGATGGTCAATGACAACCCCACTGTTCATCACTATACTTATTTCCTAGGTTTTCCTTTGTTGCAAAAATAATGAGGGAAATGGATTTTCAACCTCAGAATGGGGCAGGAAAAGGAGGGCAGAGGACTGCATGGATATAACTTAAGCATTCAGGGTTACTGAGGACTTAGGTCAACTGGAAATAAATAATGAAAGTATTGGTGAGCAAGAGGATCTGAGTCAAACAAGGAAAAAGATGATGGGCAATGTTCAAAAAAAGCTCAGAAGGGGAGAAGCATAGGTTTAGGGGTCAGAGACATGAGTTCTTATTCTCTGATGGACAAGGTATTGAGCAAATGCTTACCCTGTCTGCCCTCAGTTTTCTTACATGTGAGATTAGAGGATTGGATGAAATGATGGAAAGGTCCTGACCTCTGCCCTGTGATCAATCGCTCATTCCCCTGAGCCAGGTAGAAGAGGGTGGCCTGTGCAGTAGAAGTTGTTAGTGGCACCTGGGGAATACTGTAGATTTAGCAGCCAGGTTCAGCCCTTGAAAGACCATCTTTGAGCATTAGCGGAGAGAGTCAAAGTCTTTTTAACTAGCGTATCGGTTGGATTAAAAGGAAGGAACTACTCCAGCACACAATGAGGTGGAAGGCGTGGATGCAGAAGCAGATCAAAGGGCAACAAAAGAAGAACCAGCCCAGGGCAGCATCAACCCCCTACCCAGCTACCAGGGCTGTAGATCTTGCCACGTCTGCCAGGAGGAAGTTAGCTTAGCTCTAGTCTCCTAAATGCAGATCCTAAGACAAGGATTTAGGTACAGGTAGCTAATTTAGGAGGTGATCCCAGAAAGCACAGAAGGAGAAAGGAATGTGCAAAATGGAGTGGAGATGAGCTGATGAGGACTGTGTTAACAAGCAGGTTATCACTGAGAGCAGCTGGGCTAAGTGTACCTAGCTTGCTAGAAAATGGAAAAGTATGTTTACTTCATATGTACCTGTGTTCAGGGAAAAGGTCTTTGTAAACATTATGTAAAAAACAGTAGTATTTTGAATGCAGAACAACTTCCTATTTGTAGAAGAACTATTTGAAATCTTTTATAAAGGGAATTACTGTCCCTTAATTTATCCTTTTTATAAATTTGTATTTTCCTATATCAGGATTGCTTACATCCATTTAAACTGTAAAAATGTCTATATGTGTGAACTCCTCAAAGGGCCACAAAATTGGGTCAAAGATAGTCCTAGCTTTAGAAATCAAGATGGGAGCCATAGGAAGTAGTTGGGAGAAGCTGGATGGGGACGTTAATAATTGTCAGGTATGTCTGGTTTTGGTAGGTGGTTGGGTGAAGGGGGTCAGGGGCTCTGTCAAGGGGAGGCCAAACCAGACCTGCTGGTTGAGGAGATAATGGACTTTTATTTACACTTGATCAGATATTTATGTCCTCAGCCTGTGTAGCTAAATCGCAGGAAGTGACCAGACCAGTGGGCCTCTCTAATGCTCAGCCATTTAATGTCACCACAGAAATAGAATCGTGAGCTAGAATATGATGCATCAGATCCTAGCCAATATGCATCAGAGCCCCCATTGAACAGGAGGTTCAATCATAATCAAGTTTATCCCTTTAAAAATGAATGAACCATGAGGCTCCATTAGTGCTGCTGCAAGCTCACCAGTCCTATTGATTTACAGTTCTCAGTTAATTACAGTGATTCCAGTCTCAAAACCTTCTAAACTATGTCCTATAACAAAATATTAAGTGGTGACATACCAACAATAAACTAAGAACTGTAAATGCCATATTTATGAATTACAGAATTTGAGGCCTTTCCTGTTCTTTTGAATAAATACAGTTATCCACTTCATCTTCTTTTCCATATCTATATCCTATGTTCTGTGGCCAATTTGTTTAGAAAAGGTAGTCAAAACCAGGTTAAGGGGCCAGCATGCCAGACGTGGATCACCTGGATCTGTCCTAATCCTTGCCTGCAATCCTCGCCTGGAGGGTATTTGGGCATTGAGGGGTGGAAAGGTGTCGGGGAAAGGGAAGAGTTGGACAAGAAAGTGTCTGGATGGGCACAAAGACTTTATAACTCCTAGAAATGCTACTCAAAGTCACAAAAAGGAAGGGCTACTTCATCTCACAGAATTACATCTTTTATTGTATTAGAATTTACCACTATTAACTGCCTGGCTTGTAAAAAAAATTGTATTCAGATCGAAATAGTACTTGTGGAGAAGTGTTACACAAGCTCAATCTTCAGAATCACAGCTTAGCTCTTTAGCTGTAGAGAAAGGGGAAAATGCAGAGGAGGTGGGATGCAGTAGACAGCAAGAGGAATTAAAGATGGGATGATCTGGATCTGGACTCAACATCAGCCACTTGCAAATGTCACTACTCACTCGAAATTTCCAGGAACTGGGAAGAAGTCAGGCACTCAGAAGAGGGAACCAGTTGCTTAGGAAAAATTTAAAAACTGTCTTTCAAAACTATTAATTCTTTAGAAAGAATCAGACCTCTAAGAACGTCCCTTTCTGCACCATCATTCTATACAGAGTAGATGAAAAACTAGAATGTGTTCTGCTTCATAAACTGTGGTTCATAAGGTTCCCTGGAGATGGTTCAGGGCCTCCTGCGTGTTCCAAGGAAGGTCTGGGGAGTTAGTAACAGGACTGCTGAGCTCACTGCCTGGCCCACCCTCCTGCCACCACACAAGTTCTGCTTTTTTTATGTGTCTTATAAATTGGGAATGTTAGTAATATTTTTTAAGACGAGATTTCCACTGCTAAGAAAAGTTTGAAAACACTGAGTGAAGTATACTTAAAACCAAGACTTACATAATGACGTGGCAGAGACATCTATTAAATATATTTCGGCTGAGTTAAAACTAAACGACACTTTAAACATTTTTTGGAATCATTGCCATGACCTGAGTAGGGAAATGGGAATGATGGAGGAGTGGGAATCAGGAAACCTGGACTCTGAGTTTGGTTCTACCAGAATCTACATCATCAGAGTGGTTAGATTGCCCAACTTGGTATCTTGGGACTAAGTATTTGTTAATTATCTGAAGCATCACTCTCATACTAACACATAGACCTGAGGGTGAGCTGTGACCCCATTCCAGTCGATTTAAGTGTTACCTCGATCTATTAGGGTCTATTTGATGGCCTGTTTTTTAATTAAATAGCCTACCTCCTGTTTCTCACACAGCACATTTTAGAGAACTAATGAAATAATCAAAAGCATGTTTAACTCCTCAAGAGTCAGATTCAAAAGACTGTAATAATAAAAATAGTAGAATTATAAAATAAAGTTGCC
>RJWJ010018872.1:0-30000 GCA_004363605.1 Indri indri
TAAGAGATTTTTTTTCCTATAAATTCATTGAGATTTTCTACATAGTCATGTTGACTGCAGGATAAATAGTTTTATTTCTTCCTTTCTAATTTGTGTGTCTTTTATTTCTTTTCCTTGTCTGATTGTATTGGCTAAGACCACTAGTACTGTGTTGAAGAGGAATTGTGAAAGTGAATATTCCTGCCTTCTTCTCAATCTTAAAGGGAAAGCATTCAGATACTTTTTGATAATCCATCCGCTTTTGATGTTAAAGCCTATAAAAGAGAAACCAGTAAGCAGTCGTCCCTTTTTTCCCAGGTTAGAGGTCTTCAACTCTGTCTACAAAGTAGAGCTGCTTTAGTTGACATGATTTTTATCTCTTTAAGATGACACCTTGAGTTTCAGCCCTATCCTCCAGCCCCCTCTGAGGTAGAAAAGAAGAGAATTCACTCAAGTGACCAAAAGTCCAAAAGTGGCTATTGACTGCTATACAACACATGTCTCTTGAGAGTAGGCATGTTCACATTCAAAGAGCTTTCTACCCTGGAATCAGTGTTTGTTTTAACCTATGATATAAGTTCATATTCTCTTTCCTTTCAGTCTACAAACTAAAATCAACACTTTATTCTCTTTTTAAATGTCCTGCATTAAAAATTATTTAATTCTTTTGAACTATCCAGATGATTTAAATGGTAACCCTATGTGCAAATAAGCCACAAAAAATAATTCTGCAACAAATATCAACACACATACACACAATACATGAGATGCATCTTTATATACACATGCTATGCTATATACTTGTATTCGTATTAAATGCATGATGTGCATATATATATATATATACACACACACAATTATATAAACTCCTCTTAAAACATAGAAGCAATTAAGAGTGCTTAATATTAATACTAATAGATCTCTCAATTGGAGCTCAAGAAGAGTCAGGGCCTTTTTAATGAACAAAGAAAGAAGATATAGTAATAATATCGGCTGTCTATCCACATCCCAGAATTGGGTTAGAGACTCAGAAGATAATAGGTATAAAGGCTCTATAAATCCTTAGAGAAAGTTTTGTGTAAATAATTTGTTCTATTTGCATACCCATATGTATGCTAATAACAAAGTTCCTCTGGAGATGCCTTCCTGCCAGGGGCACTATATTTTAAAGGTGATATCAAGTTATGTTTATCGTTTGAGAAAATAAAGCAACAGTAGTGTATCAACAGGAATAATATACAAGCTCAAAAATAAAGAAAAGTCACAAAAGGAAAAAGGATGCCTTATCTCAATAATACTTTACATTCTTATTGCACATTTCATCATAAATATCAATAAAGTGTTCCAACTAATAATAAATTCAGGAATTATTCAACCTCCTGTCTTAACAAATTACCTCAAGAATAGAAAGCAATTACTATATTTACACCCACCCAGCCACACAGTTCAATGACTTAGGATAGAAAGTAAAAATCCGAATAAAAATTATGAACTTTTCATGTATCATTGTCAATCAGAGCTTGAGTCAAAGTGAGAAGGATGACCCAAGAAAGTAATTAAAATCCACATAATAAATTTGTGCATCTAGAAATAAGCATCTGGGCTTTAACAAATACAAATAAAATTTATACAATTCAATTGCTCATTGCTGTTTTTTCATTTTTCTTCTTTAGAGATCTTATCACATATGTCTCAATATTATGGACAAAAAGGTAAAAGGGAAAGAAATAAGATCTTTTTCATAGTTAGCGTAACTTTTTTGGGGGGGGAGGGCTGATGATAATATTTTCCATGTCCTAGCCCATGGAGAATGTGAGTCTTACACAGTCGATCTATTGCACAGCTCTCCACCTTCAGTGAAATAACAACCTCCTTCAGGCATGTTGTTGCTAGGTTACTATTAAATAGAATTACTGTACTGTAATATATTCGTAAAGGAAGAGTCTGGAGATAAGTAAAAAAATAATTATAATAACTTTGTCATGTTTATGCAACTTGACGCATTAATATATATCCAGAGGCATTATTCTAAGCTAAAGAAGAAAGGTAGATTTATTTTCCATTTTGAATATTCTTAGTGATTCATTGAATGTCTCTTATATATCCAAACACATTAAAAGCATTTCCATTAAAGAGGATAATTAATCCACAAGTCTAGGTTCCTGGATTTCTCATAATCAATATTGCAGCTGATTGGCACAAATACTGACATTAGACAGAGGGAAATTATTATACAAATGTTCGATTTGGGGGAGATCGTGAATTTTATTTATTCTAGCCTATAACCATTATGAAGATATGCAAAATATCTCAATTTATGGATTATGTGCTTTATTATTGGAGAGTTCCATCAAATATTGCATTTTCTACAAACGACTCAGTGTGGCTGATACTTTTACTTACCTTTATTATACAAACCAATAATTGTGTATTAGAATCACTTGATAAGTTTTTTAAACATGAGGTGCCCAAGCCAAAAACTTGTAGATGGGGCTTGGCATCCATATTTTAAAAGCTTTACAAGTAAATTTGATAAGCAACCAGGATATAGACCTGCAGGTCTGCAGACTATTGCATAGCATCTTCTTCCTTCAGAAGGTTTTAAAATGAAAGGGCAGAGGTGCGTATACCTTTAGAATCTGCATGACTTATGTTAATATTAGTAGAATATCAGAATCACAACATATAATTTACACTCAGAGGAACAATTTTAACTGAATTTATATCTCGTACCGGGCCTCTCGAATCTTTCTCATTTATACTCCAAAAATTTTATTGCTTTAGAGAAAATAATAAGATAGAATAAGCAACTAACTCCATCTGCAAATTTTTAAAAATAAAGAGAAAACCAAAAATTACACTTCTAAAGCGTGAGTTTGGGATTTGGACATTTTTGTAAGTGAAGAGTAAAAAATAAAACCTGCCAGGAAATGGAAAATGATTTTTTTCCCACTTACCACTTTATAAAAGTGACTGTAAAATGTGCAAAATCACCATTGACATTCAGGCAATCTTTGAAAGGTTTGAATAGGATTAAATATGAGCTGAAGTAGGTGAATTATGCATGATCAAAAAAGAAAAAAATCCAAAATGGTATAGAGTACAATGATTTCTTCTTTTAATTCTATTTCTCTAGAGTGATGGTTTAGTTAACAGGGACAAATGTTTTCAATATTTTTTTCCCATTTCACAAAAAAGTATTGATTTCATGCCTCATCATACATAGACACTCAGGCTAACTAATGATAGGTATTGATATCTTTCATTTTACAATTATTCAGAAAACTGGAGAGTTGGTAGGATTTTCAACAAGTAAAAGAGAAATCATTTTGAATTCTTACTTTTGCAATCCTCCAAACCTTTTATCTTTGGGCTGAAATGCGGCAAGCTAAAGACCAAGTTTTCTTCTCGTTTTTAGATGGGAACAACCAGTCTGTTATTTCTCCCTGCACTTCTTTGCCAGGTCGGCCTCAAGCAGACCAGCTTCCTGCCTCTGGGCAAGAGCACAACCAGCTTGGGGCCTCCCAGAGAGTCCTCTGATTCCTCCAACCCTCAGGCAAAGGCTTTAAATTCTGTTGCCTTGTCACCTTGTTCTTACTGTTTTCAGGCGTTTCCCAAAATCCACAGTAGAATTTTAGCGCAAATCAATGAGTTGGGAGTTTGTGATTGGCAACACTTCCTAACAGGAAGTTATCTATGTTTCAGAATTTATCATCAGCATTAAATTTTCATAAATAAATAAATGTACAAATTTGGAAGGATAATGTACATAAGTGATAGCAGTGGTTATCTCTGAGAAAGTGAATGGGATTGAGGTTAGATGTTCAAGTAACCTTTACTTGTTCTGTGTCATTTTAATTTTGTATAATTAATTTATAATTTAAAATTTTAAATATTTTAATTTTATACCAATTAATTAATATAAATTTAATGTATACTTAATATTTAAAAAGTAAAAAGTGTTCTTTGGAATATATCATAAAATAGACTCCAGTGTTGGAGATCTTGCCAATACAAAGGAGATCCCCTATCTTTGTGAATGAGAATGTGCCTAAACTTATTATTGATTATTATTATTATTATTGATTCTAGTAAGAAAGATATTTATTCATTGTCTACTAACCCAAAGGACTAGATATTGAATTATTCATTTTATAACTTTGCTAATCAATTGAGAAAGCAGGAGGAGGGTAAAAATATGGTGTGTGACCCTTAGCACTCTATTTCTATGCCCAAGGTAGCCAGCCATCACTAAGCTCACACATACTTTCAAAATCCTTCTCAAAATAGTACTCCAAGTGGCCACTATTAATCTGTAAGTTGACTTATACTACCCTGTAAAGTCTCCTCTGGCAGCAATGATTTCTTAGTACAGCATTTACTAAACCTCTATACTGGGTCTTCTTAACATGAGAAGAGTGCATCCGGATAGCTCAGGGAGCTTTTTAACATACACAAGTTCCAACACTTGAAAGTTTGATTTTGTAGAAATAAGATGGAACCTTAACATGCATATGTTGAGAACAAAACTGCCAGCTGATTCCGATATGTTGGCTGTGAATTGCAGTGCAATGTAATTTCCATTATAAATGCATAAATACTGAAGGTGGTGTAGGTTTATTACACTTCAGATGACCTGGGTTGTAGTTCTGATTCTAGAACTTACTAGTATTCTGACCTTGGGGAGTCATATAGTTGCCCCAAGATTTAAGTTTTTCATTGACAAAGTAGGATTACTAATATGTTGCCTGTGTTTCTCAAACTCACTGCAATTCAAAATGCTCTCTTTGGCTTGGCCATATCTGTTGGTGGGATTGTGGAAAAATCACTTCTCCTCTGCATGTTCAGTTTCTTCATTTTTGAAAATTGGATTGTGTTACTAGATCAGTGATTCTCAATCTCTGTTCTGAATTGAGCCCTCAGGGGCAAAGTAAGCTTGGGGAATGGACCATAATATTTAAAAAGCAACAAGGTGCCCAGCTGTCTTTCTCTACTTCAGCTGCAGTGTCTTATGTTTCCGTGTTGGATATTTTAATGTAAGATTCTTTTGCAGCCAATTATATTTTAGAGTACCAGACAAGATAATCTCTGAAACCATATTCAGCTCAAAATTCTTTGAATCTAGTTCACAGGATTGTTGAGCTCAAATTAGACAATGTATGTTAGTGTGGTCTGTAAAATGGAAAGCTATCAAGCTGAGTGGCCTTGGCAGTATTACAGTATAAGCTTAAATTCCTGAGCTTCCTAAGTGGGCTAACCTCTGTACTTTTTTATTGTCAGTCTTGGCTAAATTTCTCTTGCCCTTGTATCCTTATACTGCTCATATTTGAACCCACCCTTTCCTGAACACACCCTTTCACCAGACTTTCTGCTCCGAACCAAATGTGGACACCAGCCAATTTTAGCAGAGGTAGAACATACATTTGTAGTTACCCTTTTACCTCTCCTTGTCCATCTGACATAGCTTAGAAATAACAACATGCCTACCCTTGGAATATGCAGGTTCAGGGAAGATTTCTGGATCCTAATATTGAACACCTTAACTTCTGCTCAAAATGGTGTTTGTGGCAGCCAGCACTTCCTTGAACAACATAGCTGAGCAAAAAGTTTTGTCTTGACAATGGGATCTCTTTAGGGTCCAGCTCAATTCACCCTTCTCATAACCTATTCACATATCCATAATATGTGAGCCCTGAAGGTTCTCAATATGAAAATGCTGAATTTTAAATCCAGCCATTCTGTGCTGACAACTTACACACATGAATTAGGAATGACCCAGGTCAACAAGTATTTAACACATTGACTGCCACACTAGAAAAAAAAAAAATTTTTCCTTGAGGCCATGGTATTTTTTTATGAAAATAGAACAAAAACTTCAAAAACAAAATGATCCTTTCTAATTTAATGAAAAACTTAATGAAAAATGAAATGTATTGACTTCTATTCATTTAATTGACATTATTCTAATTAATTTGTCAATATTAATTGTAACAATAAGAATGTAAACAAGTAAGATTTTCAAGAACCACCTGCGGGGTTTTGCCCAGATTTTGCTTCATAAGGCCCCAGGCTCAAAACTAGCATGAGTTAAATGTAACTCACGTGGCAGTAAATGTGTTAATTTATAATGTGCTTACTATGTGTCACACTCATAGGTTATACAGAAAAATAAATAGAGTTATTGGCCTTGATTAGCATAAAAACTCAAGGAAGAGTCAGACATATGAAAGTTACTATAAATGCCATGCAGTAAAATAGAAAAATAAAGGTCTGGGTAGTGTGTTAGGAAGTGTGGGGCATCCTTAGCTAAAGTTGGATGCTCCAGGTAGGTTTCATGAAAACAAATGGTTATTCATGAAAACTAAGTAAGGGTTAGCCAAACAAAGGAAGCTGGGAAGGATTTTCCCAACTGAGAAAAAAGCATCAACTATAAAACAGACAAAACTACAAAGAATTTGTTATTACTAGAGCATATTATGTGAAGTCTGTGGAGAATAACTGAATACATATTTGAAGAATGCAAATGTGTCTTGGAAGGAGTTAAGGCTAATGTTAAAGCATTTGGACTTTATTCTGTAAGTTACAAGAGAATCCTTGAAGCGTTTTAAGCACAGAACTGATCTACTTCCACAAATTCTGCTTATTTTTACATATGTCTTGAAATGGTTTGTTTGTGTAAACCCCTGGTTCTAATTTGCTATTTACATTTGCACATCAAAAGATTTTTTAAGGAAAAGTACATTTAAATTATATGAGACCAATGCTATAAATGCAACTACTCTGAAAACATTTTACAATTATTGCTGTGGAATATTTTAAAGCATATATATGTACATTCAAATCCGGATTCCTAAATGTTAACCTATTTCTGAGTGTTTGCAATGATTTTATCCTTGGCAAATACGTAGCTCATTTATTGAGGCTTACATTTTACTGACACTGGCTTAACAAGGCACTAGAGGCTTTAGTTTACATTTCTCCATAAAATGCTGTTAAATTTATGCAGATCTGTTCCTGATGCTGCCATTGCTCTATCTGTTTTTTCTGTACTTATTTGAGTGTTTTGATTTTTTTAAAAAACACATTCTCTGGCTCCAAATGTTTTCAGGTCCCGTCACGTGTTTGTGATATTTCTCTAAACTAGATTCCAAAATGTGACACTCGGCTATTTTTTATGAGGCAGTTTGGAATTCTTTGATCCTCTGCATGTGGAGGTTGAAATGGTAGCATCTTCAATATCCTCTTGGGTGTATTAGTAGGAAGAAGATGATAAAAGTCTAGCCTAATTCTTCTTCCCCTACCCAGTTTACATTCTGTTTTTATCCTTGCCATCCCTTTTTCTACATACCTTTGAAATTAAAAAGAAGAGTGATCCAAATTCTTTGCTTCATTTCATTTCTACACAATGAGTTCTGCTATTTTTTCTCTCATCTCCATTTAAGGTTCTCTCAGCAGAGAAGGAGTATAATTTGACTATGATCTCCAACAATGGAAGACTGGCAACACACAAACATCACACGCTTCCAGACGTGTCTTTAAAACATAATCTGAGCAGTAAAACTAGTAATAATTACAATAATAATAATAATAGTTACCAGTGATTGAGAAGGCAGGTATAGCTTGCATATGATTTGCATGAACTATCACATTTAATTTTCACACCAATCTTATGAGACTGTTATTAATGTAATCTCCAATTTGCAGAGGAGAAAACTGTATTTATTCAGATTGAATAAATTTTCCCACGTCAGATAGCTAGTAAGTAGAAGAGATAGTATTCGCGCCCAATCTCTCAGACTTTAAAACCTGTTCTGTTAGTCCCAATATATGTTTGCTTTGCAATCCATACCTTCAGATATTCATTGATTCATTCAGCAAATAATATGGATACCTTATCATTGGTGAGAGCTTTATTAGAAACTGCAATGATACAGAGAGGAATAAAACCTAGATTCTGCTCTCAGGAATCATACAGTGTAGAATACAAAGAAGTATAATAGAACATGTAAAAAGAAAAAACTAAAACATTGTGGCGTAGAACATATGCTATCAAAGTTCCAAGGAAGAGGAAATTTCTCAGCTTCATGATTGGATGAGCTCTTAAATGCACAGCCTCACTAATAATCAGGGAAATGCAAACTGAAACTGCAATTAAATATTCTTATATACTGACCAGATTGGCAAAGATTTAAAAGTCTGCCACTACTACCTATTGAGGAAGGCGTAGAGCAAAAAGAGTTCTGTGTAATCAATTTTCCACAATCCAGAATATTTGAAAGTGCACGTATCCTAGGGTACAGCAATTTCTCTTCTAGAATATCCCTGACAGGTACTCTTGTACAGCTGTACTAGGAGAGACATACAAGTATGTTTCATTGAAGCATTGTCTATAATAAGACAAAAGTGAGCAACCTAAATGTCCATCGATAGATCTGATAAAAACAAAAATTATGATGTATCCATGTAATAAGGTATTATATAGCAATTTAAAAGAACAGATTGTAACTATATGCATTAACATGAGCGCATCTCACAAGCAATGTTAAATGAAAGAAGCAGATCACCAAATCATAAACATACAGAATGATTCCAGTTGTGTAAATTTTAAAAGAGACAAAGTTAAGCTGCTTTTTAAGGATATACGCATAGGTACTAAAACTATAAATAAAACCAAGAGAATGATTACTACAAAGATCAGACCAGTCATGGTGTCTATTGTAAGGCAGAGTGATATGTACACAGAAGACTCACATATTATTGGCAATATTCTATTTCTTAAAATAAGCGGTAGTTCATGAATGATTTCCAATTAGTTTTTATGCTTTACAATTGTCTTTTAAATTGCTTCAGTGTTACAAATATTTTTCTATATGCAAGAGATTTTTCAAATACACACATTTTTTGTGATTTTTTTTTATTTCAGCATATTATGGAGGTACAGACGTTTAGGTTACATATATTGCCCTTACCCCCTCCCTGCCAAGTCAGAGCTTCAAGCGTGTCCATCCCCCAGACAGTGTGCATCACACTCATTATGTATGTATATACCCATCCCCTCCTCCCCCCTCCCATCTGCCCGATGCCCGATAAATGTTATTCCTATATGTGCACTTAGGCAAATACACACATGTTTTTCAAGACAGAACTAAGAAAGACTTTGTAATGAAAATTTTATTTGTGTAAACATCAAAATATAGAGATTTGGAATTGTGGAAAAAGATAGGAAGGGCATCACAGGCAAAATTGCTATATGTCCTGATGATACTAATTCAGGATCAGGTCTTTATAAAATATGGGATGAGTAATCAGAATCAGGAGTGAAAGACCCCAAGTAATTAATATATGTGTGTTTTGGGGACAGTGGGGGGGTTAACACATTCCTGAACATGCACTTTTGGGAACAGTAGTTCCTAGAGATGATTGTGGGTAAGCTGAAACAAAGACTGAAATCAACAAAATCAGATGTTACTAGTAAAATATCTCTCTGTTATAGGAGGGTCTAAAAATGTGCCTGAGATGAAGCAATATTTATTTAACAGAGAGTGCGGGAAGATGTCCATTTGAAGATGATAAGCCCTAGTATTTATTAACTATCTAAAAGCATATTTTACACCAATGCTTGTTACATGAAAGTGGAAGTGGTTAGGTAGCAAGTAACATAAGAAAAAAACTAGGTAAATACTGTGATACTGAGAGTGCAGTCCCTTCCTTGGGGGGGAAAAAAAAACTTCACAATAAAGCCAATAGAGGAAAGCAAAGAATGTTCAGATCTTTAACATGTAGACATTGAAATGGTGGAAAATATATGTTTTTCCTGCATGAACCAAGATTTTTAGGTTCCCATAGCTACAGAAGACTCCAGGCCTGAAATAATCTAGAGTTCACACATCTTAAATGCATTCAGAGGTAAGAGAAGAAGCAGCGACAGGAAATATCTTTAACTGAAGAGAGCCACATCACTTACAGGTACTCAAAATCAACTTCGGAAATTGAGCAATATAGGTATGGCTCTTGAGTTCAGTCTTGAAGTGACCAGAGGTGACTCTTGATAGCCAGTTTTCTCAGATGAGGCAAAAGAAACTGCTTGCAGCCATACAATCAAGAAGAGGCATAACACCATGTAAGTCTACTTTGTCTACTGCTTTATGGTTAGCGCTCTTTGAATTATTGTAGCATATTACCCCTTTTCCAATATTATGTTGTCAACTGACAGTGGTAGGAGGTTGGAGCAGATAAAGTGATTTCTATTGTCTATTCCTGCATGTGGTAGAATCTAGTCTTTCCATTTTAAAAGTACTATCAATTTATTTTAAAAGCACGCAAACCTAAATTAACATACAGGTGTGGATTTTTAAATCTCATGAAATAAATGAGGTCATTGTGTTCAGCACATTCTTGACGTTTTAATGAAGCATATTAACAAAAATTATGTTCCAAAGTCATTACACTGAGCTATTATTCTTTGTTACACTAGAACATCACTGGATCTGAAGGGAAAATTCCTAATAAAATTATGTTATGGTAGTATTATCAATAATGACATAATTATAGTGACATTAATAACAATATGAGGAATTTCATTCTAAAATATCACTAGTCGAACAGGTTGAGTGTAAATAAGAAGCAATTATTTGTAGTTCATGGGCAATTCTCTGCTTAAATTTTCATACTGTAATTTGTAGTAAAAATGATAATATTGAGAACCATACTTTACTTGACAAGAGCCAAGCTTCACTTTCCATATTTTTCTTCAGTGAAAATATCCATTCCAGGTTATTCAAACATCCCACTCTTCCAACACTCTGATAATACAGTGAAAATATTAACATACCCTAAACTTGGACCCACATGAAATAAATCAACTGTCTTTCAATATTGCTGCCCCAACGGTTCCACCATTGTTATTATTATTAAATAGATCACTTGAAATTGTACTGACTCCAAGATTGAAAAGACTTTAAAACCTGTTTTGTTAGTCCCAATATTTAGTGACTCCAAGATTGAAAAGAGTCTATACTGAGAAGCACCTGATCTTCTACTACTACTCTTGGTCAATCAGGTCAAACAACTGTTTTTATTCCTAAGGATATTCTCCAATGACATATAAGACAGAAGAAGCATTTTCAGCTTCTCCACTTACCAGCTCCACTTAGTTTTGAAGTGGCACTTAAATTCTCTGATGGTTACTTTCATGTTCTATAAAATGGAAAGTTCCAAATGGATGAAGAATAGCATAGTGAAAAACCAAAGAGAATTACATGGGGGAGATTGGCTAGCCACACGGACAAATGAATTCACCTTTTTTTAAGATCATGCCCTCAGTTGCTCAGCCTTAGACCCAGTCTTTTCAAATTTCTGGAATTGATTAAAGATGATAATTTACACTAGCAAAACTTATAAGACCTAGGCTATTGAAGATAGTTCATGCTAATTCTATATTACGGAAGAAAAATATTTACCTAAGTACAGTGTAATGCACACAGAGTCACCATCGGCAGTGTGAACAGCATCATTTGTGCTATTTAAATAGAGAGTTGCACTGTATGCTGAGCAAAACTTGCCATGGGTTTGTTCCTTTTGCTGCTGCCAGATATTATCCAGAAGCCTACTACCTGGAATGATGTTATGCTCTCTAAAATGGATGTTCAAACCATTTGTCTTTTCATGGCCATCTCCTAACTAGACAAAGACTGCACCAAAGCTTTTTAATGACTACTTTTCTACACTTTGTCAATCTGAGCTTTGAAGTATCCCCAATAGTACTCTTTCAAAGAATATATTACTTCTTTTTAAACATATGAATAATTTTTAAAATATAGAAAAAATAAAAAGAATGGTAATAATAAACCCTTATGTACCTATCAGCATAAATGATTACCAACATATAGCTGATCTTGCTCATCTTTATTCTCCTCTACCTGTTTTCTCTTTCAATATCCACAACAACCCTGTGAGTTAGAGTACACTAACTCACTTTTACAAAGTTACTGATGCTTTGAACTAAATAATTCTGCAGAGGTCACGTGAGTGAATGCCAGATGCAGGAATCAAAGATAGCTGTCTATTCCAGAGCCTTTTCTCTGGTCTGCTTTTGTGTGGTCCATGAAAGTTAGCAGAGTCTAGAGCCATATTAACTGAAGTATCAGAGCACTGCCGTAAAATAGATGGCACACTTAAACTAGGTAATTTGCGGAGAGGTTAATAAAGTGATAATTTACAAAGGATTAATGAAGTTCCAGGAACTAATAATATCAGGAGGGAGTGTTATTAATGCTAGGCCCAAATGGGCAGAGGGAATGAGTGGTTACTATAATAGAAACCAGATTCAGAGATGGCTATGTACAGAGGGTCACTTGATAGGAGCCATTGCATTCAGTTAAGAGACAGAGAAAGCCTGAGTGAGTCCACATAGGGTGGCCAGGGGATGTCTCACTCTTTCTTCCTCAATTTTCTTTCTTCTCAATTGGCCAAATCCAATCAAATGCCAGAGGTCAGGGTAGCCTACTGACATAGTCCACAGAGGTCAGCCTCCCGGGGCACAGAGAAGAGTGAAAACAGCAGATTAGAAGGGATAAATGATGATACCAAAAATAATTGTCTACCAAATGCAGAACATACATGGTATGTTATTTTGAGATAGTGACCCTATTTTTATCAGAAATTAGAAACTTCAGTGGAGAATAAAAAACGATGCTTATCTTTCATTAGAAAATCCTGCATCACTTATCACATTGACAAAGCAGATAAAATTTTCCAAGAATTTCTTATAATCATTAAGTTCAAATCTGAGTCAGATAGCTTTAAAAATGGGTTTGTGCACAATAGTTAAAGTAGCATGTAACCTATAGAGTGTATGACACATTATATGTACTTAATTAATGTTTGTTGAATACATGTTAGTACAGAGTAGCGCAGTTGGATTTTAAAGCCCATGCCTGAGATATTAAGGAAGAATACAAGCAGAAGGTAACAGCCGTATTTTTTTTCTGATTTCACTGGTGAGCCAGTGGTAGATATTTATTATGGTGATCTCATACCTGGCTGCAATTCAGAATTCCTGAGGTTTGAAAACACGCAGATGTTTAAATCCATCCCAGCCACACCTACTCAATCAACATCACCAGAGGAATGGCCTGGCATATACACTTATTAAAGCCTCTGAGATGTTAATCAAGCATAACCATGTTGAAGACATCTCCATTTTTCTTGAAGCTATTGGTAACAGATACATGATGTATCCAAAAGTTTGAAATGTGGAATGAGGAAAGAGAAAATCTAAGATGACTTTGCTGGAATGTAATCTCCATAAAGGTAGAAATTTGCATCTCTTTTGTTCACTGATAAATTCTGAATGTCTGCAACAGTGCTTGCCACAGAGTAGTAATTATTTCATGATAATGTTTTAAATAAATGAATAATTTAATTCCAAATGGGATAAGGCACACAAAGAATTTAGCGCAGTGGCCACTAAATTGTGGCATATTAACATTTTAATCTCTTTTATTCTTCTATTAATTGATTATACACATATCATTTTTATTAGCAAATTGTCCAGGCTCGCTCTCTTGGTATTTCTCAATCTAGTACTACATCCAAACCTAGGCAGGCACAGGGAAATAAAGAGTCATGTAAATTGCCATTGGTTCTCATAGTTGTACTATCATTTGGGAAGACAACACTGCAAAGCCGATGGAATGGATATTGCTTGTCCATTGCTGAGTGCTATTTCTGTCTTGATCTTTTCAGGCTGCTAAGACAAAAATACTGGGTAACTTATAAACAACAGAAATTTGTTTCTTTCAGTTCTAGAGGCTGGGAAGTCCATGATCAAGGCATCAGCAGATTTGGTGTCTGATGAGGATTTACTCCTCATAGATGATGCATTCTGGCTTCATCTTCACATGGTCAAAGGGGTTAACAAGCTCCCTCAGGCCTCTCTTACTAGGGCACCAATCCCACCCTCATGATCTAATCAGCCCCCTAAAAGCCCCATCTCTAAATAGTATCACATTGGGGATTGAGTTTCAACATATGAATTTGGCGGGGGCAGGGGGCACAAACATTCAGACCATAATACTGAGTAATGCACTTGCTAGTCCAAATTTGTGCACTACCCACAAAGTTTTCTCTTGTCTGTTTGGCATATTGCAGATTCTTATGCCTGTTGAAGCATAAAATATGCCAGGATGGCCAGGTCATAAGGTGTGTCAATGCTTCACTTGAAAGAGCCCTTCCTCATTAAAATTGAAGGTCCTTATGATGGACTCCTAAGGCACCAGTCCAGACGCCCCATTCTCATCTTCCTGTCAGTTACCCAGTAAGTTCTTAACAAGGTTAGTTTACCATCCTTCTTTCCTCCCTTCTCTCCCTACTTACAAAGAGTCTTTTTCCTGTATTTTACAGAGACAAAAATAATTTGGAATTTTCGTTCCCTACCAATTTGAGTCTTTAGCACATACTGAAAAGTAATATTTATTGAATGTTAATGACACATCAAACATTGGCTATCCCAAGATAGTATTTACGAAAACATATTCTGCCACTGACTCTATTGATATGCTTCAACATCTGCTCAGTGATCAAAGGATTCTGGTCCACAAATTGTATAATTCTATTCATATGAGATGCCAAGAACAAACAAATTTATAGAGACAGAAAGTAGATTAGCGGTTACCAAGAGCTGGGGAGAGATGGGGGAATGGGTGGAAGTGATAGCTAAGGGGAGCTTTTCAGGATATTACCTGTGTTCCAATATTGATTGTGGTAAGGTTGCATATTTATGAATACACTAAAAGTAGTAAAGTTAAATGAGTGGATCTTATGATGTGTAAATTATATCTCAATAAAGTTATTTTAAAAGGAAAAAGGGAAGACAAAAGAATCCCTTGATAAGCAAATTGGAAGCACTCATTACTAAAACACGTTTGCATGATAAAAGTTCTGAAAAATCCTACAGTGAAATCTACACAGTTAAAGTATAGTTAAACTTATTTGCACATGGATAAACTTGTTTGTTTTGCCTCAGTATATCCACTAAGATCCCTAACAGTTTTCCCCTAATATTTCCCTAAACACAAGTGAGAGAAGTACACATATTTATCAAGAATTCTTTTAATCTTCACAACAGTTCTTCATGAAAGTAGTTATTCCTGTTTTATCAAATGAAATAACTAAAACTCAAAGATGTTAATAAATTTGTTCAAGATATAGCAGACATAATAAGAGATGATGATAAAGTATGGATCTAAGTCCCCCCCCCACATCCATGTAATAGAATGCAAGTAGACATTAAAAACATGATGCAATCTATATTTATTGATGTGGAGAGAGAACTACAGTAAATCTGGAGAACCGAGCAGGCAAATATGTTGCTTATGTAGCATATATTTTGGGAAAAGGATATATTCACATGTGTAAATGATTGTGTATATGCATGTATTTTTAAAAATATACACTATAAAGTAGGTAGCATTATAGATTGATTAAAATGTGTTTTCAATTTATAAATATAGTCTAATTTTTATAAAAGATATATGCATTAGTTGTAAATAAAAAATAAGGATAAATAGTTCTCTCTTACCTCCCATCCTTTTTTATTCTTTCTTATGAGGACAAAAAGTATCTTGAAACATGTTTTATGTCATAGAGAAGTAGCTAGGAATCCCAAATGTCCTTTTTTAGGAATATGGGAATTTTGAATTTTAAACCAAATTTCTCAGACAGATTTACTCTGATTTCGATATTTTTGTTTTTTAACTTTAAAATTCTGCTTCTACATCCACAGATATAATATCTAGAAGAGTTACTTTCATTTTGTAACTGCTAAGTTGCTGCAACATAAAAAGCACAAAGAAAATTACAGTCAAAAAGGCCATGAGAAATAAATAAGTCAGAGCCTCTTTATTTTAGAGACGAGGGAAACAAAAGTACAGAGGGGTTAAGTAATTTGTCTAAGCTCACACAGTTTGTTGGGCAGAGTGAGGGTTAATCTCTACCTCTCTCAACTTCCAGCCCAGTCGTCCTTCTGCTAAATTACATTATGTCCCCAAGAAAACTAGATTTGCTGCATAGTACCCACACCAATTAAAAACATACAAACTTCCTCTTTGCATGGACAAAACCTATCAGATGGTACCCAGCAGGTATCTCAAGACCAAAGTTTTCAGAGCAAAAGCAAATGCTTTTAGTTGTCCCTCTAGCCCAATAGACAACAGAATAAATGTTTTCAACATTGGCTCTGTGCAGAACATGTGATGCTAGTGTAGTGTCATATTGTGCCAGCCAAGGAGAGATTGCTAAATCCCTTTTCCAATCCTGGCCACTGGTTGATATGCTTTGAGCTGGGTTGCATTAAACTCCCTGCTGTAAGTTGCTGTCCTCATAGAATTTTCCTCCATGTAGTTCTACAATTGTTTTTTTTTTTTTTTCTTCCTTAGGGGAAGGCAGGGGGCTCAGGAAAGTTGAAGTGGTATGATGCCCAGGTGTTCAGGGATTTTACTTTTCACACTGCATTTGTCAGGGTTTGATTAAAGAAGCAGAACAACTAGAGTAGATAGGTAGTGAGATGATGTGAGATAGAAAGAGAATAAGTGTAGTCAATACACAAGTATCTTCCCTGCTTGGCAAGAACTGCGTGGTCATACCAGCATCCTTTCCCACTCCCTCTCCCGCCACCCCCCAGGGAAACAGAGAAATCTATCTCACATGGACACTCCTTTCACCCCACTCTTGTTGAGTGTGAGCACACATTCTGGTGTGTAAGCGTTCTTCAGGCCTATACCTCCCTCTATTTTAGACAAAAAATGATTTAATTGCCTATTCCAAATCTCTACAAGATATTGTTACCAATAGCTCAGCACTTATCCTCGAGGCTGTATGAGGAGATCCAGAACAAGTGGTTTGAGGAGAAGGAATGGGTTTATTACTTTGCCAGCAAAGGAGGAAAATGGTATAGACAGTGATATCAAAATCCAAATTCCTGTCCATAAGCAGAAATATGGAGCTTTTAAAGGGAGGGCCCTCAGTTCTCAGCTATTGTCGTTAATGATCCTATCTCTGCCGAAGACGAAGCTTGTGACCTCCGCCCACCTGGGAGGCCAGCACAGGGCCTGGGATGGAGCCACAGTTCAGCTGAGCTATCTCCTGTAACACAAAGAACAGAAGACATTCCCCTGCCTCTCCCGACCACCTGCAGGAGGCAAGGATGCAGGCCTCCTTCCCTAAAAGAGTATGGGAAGTAGTAAAGAGACAGAAAACATCTTTGCTGTTTTGTTTTGTTTTGTTTTGTTTTTTCTAGGCCCCCCTTCCCTCTGTTACGATATTACTCTGAGGAGGATATCTCCCTGCCCACTGTTGGATGTTATAGGCTGTAAAGTGTGTTCTCTGGTCTCAAGCAATATTGGTTGGTTGTACAAACTGAACAGTATCTTCTCTTTCAGTTTTTAATAGTACTCTGAGCATTTGCACCTGGCACCAGGTAAACCAAGCCAAGTGCAGAGTCAGTGTCTATTCCCATCAGGATCCATTTGTAGTTTCCTGGGGCTATAGATATAAATCTGATTTGCCAGCTACAGTCAAGGCTTTCCCTTTAGGGAATCTTCCCCATAGCCACTTGTAGCCTCTACCTCTTGCTAGAAGACAGAACAGTTTTCATTGGTATTTTGTGCCTCAGAGGGTGCAAAAGGACTATGTCTAGACTCAGTGAATTCCGGCATTGCTGCAGTCCCCCTATGTTCATTCATTTCATGGACTCAGGTGACCACCTTGAGGGAACACACCAAAGATCCATTTGATGGTTCCAATTCCCTTCCAAGTCTGGAAGGGGATTCCTCTGATGGGCATAGACATGTCTGATTTTAATGTGTCCCTCAAATTTCCATATGGCTGTGCACCATATGTGTACCCCTTTAATAAGCCAAATTTCCATTGCCCTCCTGCTTGACCATATGGCCAGTATATTGCTCATCACTCATAAATTGGTACAAACTGAAACATAGGGGCTTTTACCATTTTTTCCATCAGTGCTAGTAATAGAGTATGCAATTCATCCCACCAACCTGATTATTTTTCATCTTCAATCAGTTGCAGCCTTCCAAACGGGATGTTGTCCATTCACCTTAGAACTGCTGTCCACAAACCAAGCAGCTCTTCGTGGTCAACTGAGAGCTATTTATAGGGTGCTATCCAAGTGACAGTAGAATTCAGCATCTCCTCATAATTTCAGAGTCAGTCCTGGGGGAAAGAGGTGCCCTGCACATGAGTATCTCTTCTTTGTATTCACCAGGTAGAATGATCCTGTATAAATCATTTCTGTTTTATTATGGAACTCTTCCACTGCCATTCCCATCAGAATGTTTCTCTCATATCACCCAAGACATCAGAGGCATTTCATGTTTTAAGATTATTTTATGTCCTTTAGTCATTGAGGTGGTATTTTGGGTTTCTGTGGAGGCTTTTTATGTAGCCATTGTTGATTAAATCACTGGCCATTGGTGACTGACTCAACCATCAGCCCCTCTCCTCTTCCTGGAGGCTGGGGTATGGGGCCGAAAGTTCCAACCCCTCTAATCATATGGTTGTTTCTCTTAGCAACCAACCCCCATCCTGAGGCTACCCAGAAGCCCACAGTCACCAGTCATTTCATTAGCATACAAGAAGACACTTATTCTGAGATTTCCAGGGTTTTAGGAGCTTTGTGCCAGGAAATGGGACAGAGACCAAATCTGTATTTCTTATTATGTCACAAATAGGTAGATAAGCAGGTAGATAGATGGATGGATAGATAGATAGACAGACAGATGGATTTTTTTTTTTTAAAGCCTCATCCCTGGGAACTGATCTGACATCCAAAATTAAGCATCATAGTTATAACAAAATGATCTGATGCTTTCAACTAAATTATGATCTTCTCTTACTGGACAAAAAGAATCACACAGTAACCTCAGACAAGGTCACTGTTCAGCACAAAATACCAAACATTCCCCTCTCACTTTAAATGAGAGACTGCTACTCTTTACCAATTATAGCTTTATTCTTGTTTTCTTATGCCTTCCCTATAGATAAGATTTATTAAAATATCCAATTGTAGAATTGTCTCTGCTTTCTGATAACACTAAATCTGGAGCAAACTACTATTTCCTTAGAACCTCCCAAAGTTATTCAATCAAAGCTCAAATTCTATAAGAGATATTTTTTAATACCCTCTCACTAAAATACCCAACATTTCCCCATGGTTTACATTCCCCTTTGCTGCAATGAAGATAAACCCAACTTGTTCAACTTCAGGTATATATATGTGCATACACATATATACATATACACCTGATACACCTGAAATTTATCTCATATATTATGCATGTATCTATATAAATAAAATATGCATATATTCTTACATACATACACACATATATACATATATATTCATGGGGTTCAGAAAAAAGCACCCCAAAATGAAGACCTCAGAAGCAAAAGTTCTTCCCTGACTTTCTCCGGTCCTCCTGCATCTCAGTCCCATTCTTCCCTGAGGCTAGCCATAGAAACTAGAATCCCTCTTCCGCAAGGTGACTCACAGAAATCAGAACCCTTTTTCCCCAAAGCCAGCCATACAACCTAAAATTATTCTATGTAAAAACTGGCTGTGAAGTAATTATCTGATCTATCTTGTATGACTGTAGGCCATAAGACCCCCATTCCAGAGAGGGTACTGTCCCACACCCAGAGGAAGGAAGGCATGATGAGAGAGGCCAAGAAGAATCTAGACAGATAGGCCTTGCAGGGTTTCCCCACTCAGTCTGTTAGCATTAGATCATACCCTTTTTATCCAACCATATTTCTACACAGTTGTCCATACTTTGTTGAATGTAAGCATGAAAACTGACAATTTCCTCTGTATCTTTGGGTCTTCATTCTAAAGGCTCTTATGTATATACATTAAGTTAAATAAATTTGTATGTCTTTTCTCCTATTAATCAATCTGCCTCATGTCAAGGATTTTTCAGGGAACCCTAGGGGGCAAGGGCCTTGCTCCCTGCAATATACATACATCCCTATATACATAGACACATTTATATAAATATATATGCATATATACATATACACATATATATGGATTTATTTTTATTATAGGGATTTGACCTTACACAATTGAATTGTGAAAGCTGGTTAAACAGTCTCTATAATGCTGTTATCTGCTAATCTGATGCAGGATCTTAAAGTACATTGGGCAGGAAGTTAGAAAAGGAAGATTAATATAAAGTGGATGAGAGCAACAATAAGCTGTATCATTGTAGACAGCAATATGGCCTCATATTTAGATAAATATAGCACAGATGGTTATATATAAAAATGTTTATGGATATGTCTATGTACACTGGTTGTTAGTATACACACAAATGTCTTTTGGCTCAAACAGCTGAGAGGGCCAAGAAGCAAAAACACCCCAGTAGAAATGAACATCACTGATGTCAGGATCTTGGTTTCTATTAACAATACCACTTTCAAATGAAAGGAAACAGAAATGCTGGGAGAAATGGCTGATTCTAGAAGTGAGGCAAGAAACACATAAGGTGACGTTTTAATAAGGGCCATTCTGACAAAAGTAAGGTGGTATCTCATTGTGGTTTTAATTTGCATTTTCCTGATAGTGATGTTGAGCATTTTTTCATATGTTTGTTGGACATTTGTGTATCTTCTTTTGAAAAAAATCTGTTCATGTCTTTTGCACACTTTTTGATAGGGTTATTTGTTCTTGATGATTTGTTTCAGTTCTTTGTAAATTCTGGATATTAGTCCTTTGTTGGATGTATAGTTAGCAAATATTTTCTCCCATTCTGTAGGTTGCCTATTTATTCTGTTGATTATTTCCTTTTTAGTACAGTAGCTTTTTAGTTTAATTAAGTCCTATTTATTTATTTTTGTTTTTGCTTTATTTGCTTTTGGGGTCTTTGCCATAAATTCTTTGCCTAGGCCAATGTCTACAGAGTTTTTCCCAGATTTTCTTGTAGAATTTTTATGGTTTGGGGTTTTACATTTAAGTCTTTACTCCATCTTAAGTTAATTTTTATATATGATGAGAGATAGGGATCCAGTTTCATTCTTCTGCTTATGACAATCCAATTTTCCAGCACCACATGTTGAATAGGGCATCATTTCTCCAGTGCATGTTTTTGTCTGCTTTGTCTAGATCAGTTGGTTGTAGGTAGATGGTTTATTTCTGGGTTCTCTATTCTGTTCCAATGATCTATATATCTACTTTTATACCAGTACCAGGCTGCTTTGATTACTATACCCTTGTAGTATAATTCAAAGTCTTGTGGAATCAACTTAAGTGCTCATTAACTGAGGAGTGGGTAAAGAAAACATGGTATATATGTACCATGGAGTACTACTCAGCCATTAAAAGGAATGAAATAATGTCTTTTGTAGCAACTTGGATGGAACTGGAGACTGTTATCCTAAGTGAAATATCTCAGGAATGGAAAAGCAAATACCATATGTTTTCATTTCTAAGAGGGAGCTAAACAGTGGGTATATATGGTCACACTAGTGGAATGATAGACATCAGAAACTAAGAAGGCGGTAGGGTGAGAGGAAGGTGAGAGACCAAAAACCACCTATCGGGTACAATGTACACTATTCAAACAATGAGTACACTAAAATCCCTGATTTCATCCATGTAACAAAAACACCAGTACCACTAAATTTTTTAAAAAATATAAACAAATAAATGAATTTTTTTTGGAAAAAGAAATATATTAGATGAGCCTGAAGCATCTTGTAGAGCCAAAAAGTAAGAGAGTACTAAAAAACAAAACACTATAATAGGGATATGTCAGAGAAATACAGAAGCCAACTCAAAGAGCTCTTAATGGCCAATATTAGAACAATTTAAGCAACAAAATAAAGTAGTATTAGATTATAAAGCAAATAATAAATATTCATGAGTTCATATTGACACAAGTAAAGATTGAGCAAAAGAACTACATAAATGATACAGAATAAATAAATCTCCTATGCACAAGAATTCCAAATAATAGTACAGATATTCTGCCCCCAAAGAGTTAGAGCATAACTCCTCACTCTTAAGTGTGAGTGAGCATAATAGCTTTCTGCCAAAGAGTACAGCGTAGAAAGGGAGAAGTAAAAAGGCAACTTTACATTGGAAAAACCTGACAAACACTACCTCAAGCCAGGTGATTAAAGTTAATATCAACAGCGATAAGTCTTGATTGACATGATAAAAATGGCACTTTCGCTCTGCATTCTTCCTCCTAAAAACATATTATTCCAATATAATTACAAAAAAAAAGAAAGAAAAACAGACAAATGACAATAGAGGGAAATTCTATGAAATACCTGGCTGTCAAGCTGTCCAGGTTATAAAAAACAAGATACTTCTGAAAAACTGTTATAACCAACAGAAGCCTAAGAAGTTGTGACAACTAAATGTAATTTAGTATTCTAAGCAGGACACTAAAACAAAAAATATTAGACATAAATGAAAAGTCCTGAATAAAGTATGAACTTTATAAATAATGTATGAATATTAGTTTATTACTTGTGACAAATACATCATACTAATGTAAGATGTTAATAATAGACAAAATTGTGTGGGGGGTATATGGAAACCCTGACTGTCTTCACAATAACGTTGCAAATCTAAAACTGTTCTAAAATAAAAAGCTTATTTCTAAAAAAAAGAAAGAAAGAAGAACCAGTTAGAACCCTCAAGGCTATGAGTTGGGCCCAAAAAGATGGACTGAGACTGAGACTTATGTCAGTTTTTGTTTCCTTTGATCCTAATGGCACAGGTGTCTTGCAGAAGCAAAGGCCCTTCCCCATGGAGCTAAACACACACACCTGGCCCAGGAGTCAGAGGCACTGAAGGAGGATCCTGGGGAAGAAGGGGCCAGTGCAGGTTCTTTCACGGCTCTGTGCTCATGAGCGAGCCAGTAGATAACTGGTGTGTGTGAGCTAAAATATATCTGCTGCTTTACTTCTGCCCTGCAAATCTCACACCAGACTCTTGCCTGCAGTCCACTCTAAAAAAGGAAGGGGATTCTGAAAAACACCGTTCAGCGTAGCCAAGTTGACACATTACAGAGCCATCACACATGGATGTAGACGTTCTAACACTTGTCTGTGGGCAGCAGTGTCACTACGCACGCTAAATACAACCCCTGGAAAGGAAAAGCAGACTTAAATGCACGTTAAAGCATTTATTGTAAATGTTCGCCATTTCTTTGGAATAGATTTTGATAGAAAGAGGTCAGCCAGAGACAATGTGAATTTTAGAGAATCCCTGACTGAGAACAGAAGGGAAGCAGGAAAAAGAACCAGTAAGTGAGAAGAAGAGAAGACAGGCTTCCACTCAGTGCCAAAGATGAGCTCTAATCAAAAACAAAACAAAACAAAACCCCAAATTCTCCTCCCATGTGTGAAAGAACATATTTTAACCTAATAAATATTGATATTCTTATTTGCTAGGGCTCTCACTCAAGTATGACCATTATGTTTGAATAGTTAACATAAAATTTAATGGTCGCCTGGCTATTTTCCAAAAGCAATTCACAACTAGGAATTTATTAATTTGATTCAATCAAAACAAGTGTTAAATTTTAATTTTACATCTTGACTCAAAAATTCGACAGCTGCCCTAAAGTCATGTCTTTGCTGCCTTCTTTGTCATTGAGACTATGGGAATTTATTGATTCCTTAAGCTGTGATCTTCTCAGATTGTCTGAGATTGGTCTCTCAACTAGACTGTACAATTTTTGAAAAAAGGAACCTCTTATAGTTTGTTTTAATCGCTCTATCTCCAGCAACTTGCAGAGTGCCCAATATATACTGGAGTCCATTAAATATTTGTTAAATGAATGATTTAATAGTGTGGATAAACTTGCAAACAAAAAACTTTCGATTATAGTAGCAATATGGTTTAATGGAAAGATTATGAGCTTTGGAATCAGACATCTCACCACAGGGACCTTGGATGAGTTGTTTATATCTAAAATAAAAATACATATAATCCACACACTTATGTGGATCACAGTCTTGTGTTTCTAGCCCTAAATTACAGTTCTACACATCCAATTGCCTGCTTGACATTTCCATTTGGACATCTAGTAGACTTGGCAGATTCAATACATCCAAAGTTAAGCTCCTGATGAGTTCCTCCCCTGTATTTATAGGACTCTTCCACTTTTATTAATTCCAACTCCATTCTTCTAGTTGCTTTTGCCTAACATTTGATGTCATATTCAACCCCTCATTTTCTCTCAAAGTCTGCATCCAGTTCATCAGCAAATTTTGTCACCTCTACTTTCAAAATTGATATAATTTGACCATTTTCCATTATCCCAACTGTGATCATGTCATGCCAGTCTTAGCCTCTATCATCTCTAACCAGGATTCTTGCAAGAGGATCTTACCAGTCTCTCTACTCCTGTCATTGCTGTCCTTGTCATACACCCTCAAAACAGCAGCCAAAGTTATTTCCTTAAAAACATAAGTCATGTCTATGTTTCTGCTGGGAATAAAAGCCAATGTCCTCAATATGTGCTAATACAATGCCTTATAAAGTGTGTCTCTCCTGTCCTTCCTTCACCTTCATGCCCTTATCTTCTACTAGTTTGTTCCTCATTTACTCACTCCAGACACACTGGCCTTGTTAGGGATCAGTTTCATTTACAACAAACTAGGGATAGGGGTAATAATGCCTAACTCAGGTTTTATTAGAAGTATTAAATGAGATAATGCAAATAAAGAGCTTAGCCCAGAGCTTGGTTTCTGGGAAGCATTTAATATAAATGAATAGTGGCCGTCATTATTTCTGAAGCTGTTACGATCTTCACCACCATTATTACTGCTTACCAAGGAAACATCCTTCAAAGACAGTATATTCACCTTGATCATAGACCTCTCTAACTATATGACTCAAAATCGCTTTTAACTGCTTCCAAAAGTAAAATTTATCTTCCATGTTAAAAAATTTGTCATGGATGAATTTTTTTTTAAAAAATTTGCCTCAGACCCTGGAGGGACTTCCAAAATGCAACTTCAAAATTATTTTGAGTTTCAGAAACAACACTTGCAAAACATTATTTGTTTGGGTAAACAATTGACCATATAAGTCCTACTAATTTTTTTAATCAGCTGTGTTACTGCAGTCATACTTTATACAAGAGATAGCATAATATATTTTGATTTATATTTGAATAATACCATGAACTTGAATAATACCATGAACAGCCAAGAATAAATACAAATTAAATTTAGAGTGTGCCTTTGCTTCCTTTCCGAGCAGTTTATCAAAGATGGGAGGAAGTGGAAGTTTTTGTTACTATTGTTGTTTTTGCTGTTTAAGTTTCCCCTTGTGTCCAGGCTACATAACTTGTAAAGAAATGCTGACACCAGTTTATGTATGCTGATTTCTAATGGAAAACTTGGGAAAGCAGGTTAGAAGTTAATAGCAGGTAGAAGCAGGTAGAAGTTAATACTTCTACCATTAATTTGCTTAAAATTAGGGCATGAATTTGTGTTTCTGTGCCTTATGGCACAATTCCAAACCTTGTGAGATGTTGGGAAATTTCAATTAATATGATTTGAAGAAAGCTATAAAAATCCTTAGTAATTTGTACCACTCTATTATAACTGACAGCTTACTTATCTCTTTTCCTCCTTAAATTGTAATTAAGAGCAGCTCAGTATAGATCTATTGAATGTTGAATGAACTGAAGGAGACTACATTAGACAGAATTTGGAATATTTTACTAAGAAATATAGCACTGTCAATGAAATTAGAATGTATAAAACTTTACATCTCTTGTAATTCATAATCCACCTTTGAATTTCTAGACTTGTTTATTTTAGGAATAAGATATAATGACCTCCCAGGGCAAAGCCTCCCCTCACTGCCTTGCCCATCCCTCCTTAAGAGTGCAGTGCAGTTCATGTCCAATTTGGTCATTTTTTACCTCTCAGTGTGCCTACTCCTGTGCTATGCCCACACATACTCTGCCTCACAGACCTGCATGCATACACACACCGCACAGCCATATTCAATATTATTATCATCAAGAGAACTATACAATTTATAAAACATATCCAAGATCTGAGTTTTCACATGGAAGTTTTTAAATTATGAAATGACTTTAGGCATCAGCCATGTTTACAAGTACAATAATTTTTTAAAAGATTTGTTTTTCTCAAATTGCTGCCTAAAATTTCATGTTGGATTTTCTTTTCCCCTTGTTTAAAAGCATATTGGCAAATTCCACAATTTTCTAGTAATTTGAGATATTAAATATCCATTACAGTTTGAAACTTCAATTGTCAAATCTGTTTTATTCTCATGAAGAATAAAATCCATCAGCCCAAACTGGAGCTGTGATGTTGCCTACCTACAGTAGGATAACATTGATGGTCTGCCCTAAACATAAAACCTGCTCAACCTTCTCCTTTCATATCTAAGTATCTGGGGTTGAAGGAAGTAGGCGAGAGTAATAATGGATGATACAGGGCTCTTCTTATGCATCTGGTAGTATGTCCATGGCAGGTAGGGTCCCGTTGTTTGTTGGTTCTCTTTGAGTTTTGCCTCACCCTTGCTCCCTCCCTCAATGAGGGACCACCAGGAGGGACAGGCATGTCTCTCACCCACTAGCCCTCCTTTGGGCAGGACATTCACTATCCTGTCTGGTAACTTTCTAGGCAGACCATTGTGCTTTACGTGGAGCCACACAAACTGCTCAGGTTCTTATCCATGGCCCTCAAAGACAGAGACTTTGAAAGAGGAAGAATTTTGCCCATATCTGCCATATCTTCTTCCCAGGCACAATGATTCACAAACCTTTCTCTCTGTGTTATTCCATTAAGCTTCTCACCTTCAGAAACCTCAAGTCAAAAATAGATACTAGTGTTCTTGAATGTTCCCTCAGTGCAGAGTCTGCATGCCAATTTTTTTATATATACATACTTATGACCCAACCCTCCCCATGAGAATGTAAGCTCCGGGAGGACAGAGATTTGTTTTTCGTGTTTTTAGGTGATGTATTCACCATATCTAGGACAGAAATTCTTCTCTTCTATCAGACATTCATTTGCCTTTTTTTCCTGCTTTAACACCAATTTGCACAGGTGTTCCCTCTGTTAAATTTTTGGGCTTTTGAGAAATTAATTTTGGTTATTAGTATAGTTTAATCTGTATTTTATTCTATTGATCCAATTGTCATTTCTTGTCCTCAAACAACTGATGTGATGTCCAAAAAAGCCCTTCCAACCCTTGACTATAGGAAATTCTTATTCATTTTTAAAACTCACGTTCAGATATTACTTCTTCTATGAGGCCTTCTGTACCCTTAATCTAAGGCAAAATATTCTCAATTATGTATGATGCCACTGATTTATAAAGATCTCTTTTATTATGTTTCTCTGTCTCACTATCTAGACTGAGCTTCTAAGTGTAGGAGTCTGGTCTTGCTGTTGATTGTATCTCTAACACTTGGCATAACTAATAGTACTTTGCAGACAGTCAATGAATGCCTTGCTCCCCAACTGTTTCTCAGAAAAAAAGGAGAAATTTAAATCTATTTTCTATCTTAGTTGCTTTCTTTTTCATTTAATATTTCCATTTTAATTATAAAATATTTTAACCACATACAAAAGTACAGAAAACAATGTCACAATCATTAAAACATCTACCTATGAGATTAGGGAGATTTTAATAGTCTGCCCTATTTGCTTCTTACATCCCCCTATTTTCAAATAAATATACATCACAAATACAACTAAAGTTTCACTCTCACTCACACCTCCTCTTTTCCCTCCCTCCCTTTCCGGGGCTAACTAATGTGTTGAAGTCAGAGTATATTATTCTCATGCATGGTTTTTGACATTTAAAGTATATGTCATACATATATAAACAATATATACTGCTGTGTTGTATGTTTAAAAATATCTCATAAATTTAACTGAATAGGCAAAAAGGAGTAATTTTACCACTGACTTCCATTTTTAGATCTACATTTTAACTGTCTGGACGAAGAAAAAAAGAAAGCCTTCATTCTTATGGTCTCATTGGCTACATCCTAACTCTGACATTATAAATAAATTTTTATTTACCTTCTTCTGGTTTTAGCCAGGGTTCTCCAGAGAAACAACCAATAGAACATGAACATATATAGAAAGAGATTTATTATAAGAAATTGGCTCATGTGATTATGGAGGCTGGGATGTCAAAAATTTAGAGAGTAGACCAGTAGGCTGAAGACACAGAAGAGGCAATGTTGCAGTTTGAGTCAGAGGGTTTTCTGCTGTAGAATTGTGAAGAGCTGATGGTATAAATGAAGTCCATAGGCAATCTTCTGGAGAATTCTCTCTTCCTCAGGGGAGGGAAATCACTTTGTTCTTTTCAGGCCTTCAACTCATTGGATAAGGCCCACCGCATTATGGAGATCGTCTGCTTTACTCAAAGTCCACCACCAATTTAGATGTTAGTCTTATTCAAAAACACCCCCAAAGAAACACCCAGAATAACATTTTACCGAATACCTACCTACATTTTGACCCACTTAGTTGACAGATAAAATTAACCACCACACTTCCCTAAATCTGTTTTTTTTTACTTTCAAGTAAAAGTCTTAGAACACTCTTCTTGTGTTCAGCAGAGAAGTGCTATACCTGAGACATATTCCCCATAACATTTCTCTTTGAAGATAGCCACAGACTCAGATCTAATTGTTACCCTAACCCTAATCATATTCATTGACACCCCTTGTCCACTTCAAATTTTTGTATGCACATTATGTGGTATGAACAAATCCATTCTGATATGCCTTTCTTCATTTGACTAATATAAAAAACTGAAACCCAATCCTTTCACATGAAATAATCACCCTTCCTTAAATTAATCTTCGTTTCTTCTGTGAATGTTCCTCTTGGTTCTTTTCTTTCAGTGCCCCTTAGGCTAAAGCCCTAGCCTTCTACTTCCTTGTAATCTATGCCATTCATTTCTAATTGAAGTTATGCTTAACCCAGTTTGTGATATTTTAATTAATCCTTCAAGCCTTCCTTCAAGCAAACATCCCTACTTGAAGTTTTACTGCATTTCTGTTCATAAGATTTTAATTAGTCCTCCAAGGCCACTTCTTTTGAACTTTCTCTCTGATTCCACCACTTCAGCTGCCATTTTTTCTAGATTCTAAGATGCTCTCTATTGTGAGTTGCACCGTTGATGAATAACAACTTTTCTTTTTCATGTGGGGGGAATGTGACAGTTCTGAAACAAATGTACATATTTCCTTTTATAAGATGAACAAATTGCCAAAAGAATGTATTTATCCATATAATTATATAGCATTTTTGCAATATCACAATCAAAATTTGAATTAAAAGTCAATTTGAATTAAAACTCAGCCAGGGTCCAAAGAGTCTTCTCATTTCTCTTCTAGCCACTGGCAATTAAACATAACATTACAGCAGCAAGCTTTTATTCATAACCTGGGCTTATGTCAATTTGGAAACATCCTTCCTCTGGCCTTCTTCTGTATGTATTTTAATCATGCCTGATGGCCAAGCGCGCTGACTCACACCTGTAATCCTAGTACTCTGGGAGGCCGAGGCGGGAGGATTGCTTGAGGTCAGGAGCTCAAGACCAGCCTGAGCAAGAGGGAGACCCTGTCTCTACCAAAAATAGAAAAAAAATTAGTTGGGCAACTAAAAATAGAAAAAAATTAGCCGGGTGTAGTGGCATGTGCCTGTAGTCCCAGCTACTCAGGAGGCTGAGGCAGGAGGATTGCTTGAGCGTAGGAGTTTGAGGTTGCTATGAGCTAGGCTGACGCCTCAGCACTCTAGCCCAGGCAACAGAGCCAGACTCTGTCTCAAAAAAAAAGAAAGAAAGAAAAGAAAAAAAGTCATGCCTGATTTTGGTATATATGCAATATAACCCACAGTAAATACATGGGGGAACTTTACTTCTTTTCCTGTGCTCTGAAATTGTATCATCATAAAATCTACAATTCCTTATAG
>RJWJ010018873.1:0-31016 GCA_004363605.1 Indri indri
AAAAAAAAAAAAAAAAGAAAAGAAAAAGAAAAAGAAATAAGCCAGGCACAGAAAGAAAAACATTGCATGATCTCACTTACATGTGGAATATTTTTTTAAAAAGAGCTCAAATACACAGAGATAGAGAATAAAACAGTGGTTACCATGGGTTGCGGGGGAGAAAGAAGTGGGGAGATGTAGATCAAAGACACAAAACAGACATGTAGGATGAACAAGACTAGAGATCTAATGCACAACGTGAGGACTAAAGTTAATAAAATTGTATAGCGTTAGGGATTTTTGTTAAATAAGTAGATTTTAGCTGCTCTTGTCACAAAAAAGTGACTATGTGAGATGACAGATATGTTAGTCTGTTTCACTATTGTAACCGTTTTACTATCTATGCGTGTCCCATAACATCATGTTGTAAACCTCAAATATACACGATAGAATTTATTTTTAAAAATACGTTTGCAAATCAAGACAACAATGTACGCTTGCTTCTTATGTTTCTGTGTGGGCTCAAGGGAAACTGCAGGATTTCAAAATAACAATTTATTGGACAATGAGGTTGCAGAGAATATTGCAAATACAAATGGAGGTGGTGAGAGCTCAGTAGAAGCAGTGAGGGCAACCCTAATCCCTGAGAATGTTCATCTTTATATCTTAAATCTGCCTTCTTGGAAAATTCCAAAAACATTCCTAAGCAAATGAGAGTATAGAGGGAAAATAATGCTTTAATATTATTATAAAGTAGTTTTGACCCTGCAAACTTCCTAAAAGGGCATTGTGGTCTCCCAGGGACCCCTGGACTACATTTTGAGAATTGTTGATTAGCAAAGGCCCAGCAATGGACAAACAAGCGCAGCCCCTCCCTGGCCGGACTTATCAATGAGGGCACTTTGCAGTCGACAAGGTGTTTTTCACTCTGGTACTTATGATGGAAAACAATGACTATTTGGGGAAGGCTCCTTTGACATGATAAATTAAAGGGGAGAGAAGAGTTTAAGTTAGAAGAAAGAACACCAGCCTTGGCATCTGAAATCTTCAGTTTTATTTCTTTCCTTTTGAACTATAGGCTACATGTCTCTTCACTATGGCCTTCCTTGTCTGTAAAATGAAAATCGTAGGCTACACACATCATCTCAAAAGTCCTTTGCTGTTCTAACCATTACTGATTAATTCATATGCTGAAAGTATAGTGACTTTTATACTTTCAACACTGCAAAGTTGCATCAGTTCACAAGGGTATGAAAATACAGCCTTAGCAATTTCTACAGACTTGTACAATTACCTACACCAGTGGGGTCCTCAGAACAGATAACAGCACTGTTGGCCGGCATCCTGAGGCTCTGTTTGGAGGCTTGATGAGATCAAACTCCAACTTTAACCAAAAATATCTCCATTATTTGGCCTGCAGGGGAAAAAAAAGCATAAACAAAAACCTTGATTTGACTAAAATATCAGCAAAAAGGAACACCATCTGTGACCTTGCTAAGGAATTTTAGAACTGAGTGGCTAAGAGAAAAATTTGCAAGGGAGCTGCAGTACTGAATTTACGGTTTATAAGTCTATTTAGGAAGCCCACAGAGAAAAATATAGCAACAATAATGGTGGGACGTTGGCCTACTAACAGTTCAGTTCAGATGTGTCCCACTTAAGAATCCAGTGGAAAAAATGAGTATTAATCACAGCCAATTGGAAATTGGAATACATGGAATGGATATATGTACAATGGAAGAAAAAACATATCTCAATTATCTCAAAAAAAGATAAAATAGCTAGAAATAAATTCAATGATAAACATGTAGTTCTACAAAAAAAAAAGAAACCAACTTTATAATTTACTCTTGGACTCAAAAGAAAACCTGATCAAATAGAAAGGTTTAGCTTTTCTTAGCTAGGAAGACTCAACATCATAAAGATATCAAGTCTCTGGTCAGCGGCAAGATGGCAGACGAGAAAAACCGCCAGCCAGAGTGTCTCTGCAAGAAAGACAGATTTTAGAAGAAAGAGAAAAAGATAAACAGGCAGACAAACATAGATCGGGTGAGGGTCAGAAGAAAGGGTGCCTGAAACTACAGGAGACTCCACAGGAAGACGTTGTGGAGGAGAACTGGAAGGAGAAAGGCCCCTGAGATGCCTGGAGACCAGCGACAAGGGTAGGTGGAGCAGATAACTTTCCCCTCCCTTGCATCTCGGACTGCTGGTGGGCTCCTGAGCGGTTGGAGAGACCTGCCGACACCAGCCGAGAGACGGCTGCCGCCAGTGAGCAGTGGCCTCTTGCGGACACAGCGCCAGGCTCCCAGCCCCCTCGGGGCACCTCCCCGGGCGCAGATCTGAGCCTGTCGGCAGACACCACAATGCTCCATTCTCTCCTTCCCCCTCCCTACCCGTGGGTACCCAGAGAGACAATTTAGCCATCACACGGAGGCATCTCCAAGGAACGGGACCTTTCCTTTTGGGGCCCTATAGCAGACTGAGGGGTACTCAAACTGAGAGCTCCCTACCTGCCAGCCCACCCAGGTGCTGCTTGCCTGGTGACTCCAGTAGAGTGGGGCAAATCCTGAGGTGGAGAGACATCGATCCAGCTTGGGCACCCCATGGGTGACTTGAGACCAGCCCTCCTCTCCCTGGCAGGGTCAGGGATTGATCTCCAGGGCCCAGGGGACAGGCCTGCAGACCAGATCCCATACACCCAGGTCTCAATCGCACTCCCCGGAGCACAGAAGGGATATTTGTGAACCAGCCTGCTGAGGTGTGTGTACCTTCAGGGGCAGATCAGCATGCTTGAGGGGCAACCCCCTTCCCATGGGAGGGCTGTCTGCCCAGCTTAGGCTGAGATCTTGGGCAGGGGATCTCCTGGTCCGCATCACAGCCAGGGGAGATCCACTGGTTTGAGGTCCTGCCTGATGGCAGAGGCACGGGAGAAACTGCAGAGTAGGGGAGGGGTGAAAGGAGCGAGGCCTGTTCCAAAAGGCAGGTCTCAGACAGCTCCACCCCCACATGGAGACTTTTGGCCGAGTGGGGCCATTGCAGCCCCTCCCTGGCAGCTTTGCCCAGAAGTAGAGAACAGATCTTTGACCCCTGCTGACAGCATTTGTGGTGCTTGAGGGCAGGCTCATCTGACAGGGCTCCACCCAACCTCGCTCCCCCACCTGCCCCCAGTGAGGTGGAGAATAAGGACACACCTGAAAGTCCCGGGGCCCCACCCACCACCTGAGGCACTAGAGTGCCTCTCCAGAGGAACAAGAGCTGGTTACAGGACCCAAAACAACGCTGCAGCCTGCTCCTCCAAGCAAGAGTCACCTACTGACAGGGAGGTCATTCTGCACACCCTGTAAGTGCATCTACTGACTCATCATACAGGGTGTGATTGAATCTCACCCACAAACACCACCTACTGGCTCAGTGACTAAACAGGGCGTGTCATTATCCGAACGAAAATCTAAAGTTAAGGAGCAACAGCTGATCCAGATGGGAAGGAATCAGTGAAAGAACTCTGGAAGTATGAAGACTCAAATGGAAAGCACACACCCAAAGGGAAACACCAGCTCTCTAACAATAGACATCAACCAAATTCAGAACACTAAAATGACAGAAGAAGAATTTTGAACATGGATTGTAAGAAAGCTCAATGATATACAAGAAAAAAAATGGATAACCAATACAAAGAAACCACAAAAAAAAATTCCAGGACTTGGAAGAAAAATTCACTGAAGAAATTGAAATATTAAAGAAAAATCAAACAGAGCTGCTGGAAATGAAGAATTTATTGAAGGAATTACAAAACACAGTGCAAAGCCTCAAGAACAGGGTAGATCAAACAGAAGAAAGAATCTCAGGGATTGAAGATATCACCTTTCAATTAAATAAGTCAGTCACAGAGATAGAACAGAGAAATAAGAGAAAAGAGCAAAGCCTACAAGAAATATGGGATTATGTGAGGAGGCCTAACATGAGAATCATAGGCATCCCTGAGGGTGAAGAAGAAAATACACAAGGGTTCGATAAGCTATTTGAAGATATAGAGCAAAATTTCCCAGGCCCTGCTAAAAATCCAGATATCCAGGTACAAGAAGCTCAAAGGACTCCTGGCAGATTCATCACAAACAGGAAGACACCATGACACACAGTCATCAGACTGACCAAAATAACCACCAAAGAGGCCCTCCTATGAGCTGTAAGGTGAAAGAAGCAGGTAACAGGTAACCTACAAAGGAAAACCCATCAGAATAACAGCAGACTTCTCAACTGAGACTTTACAAGCGAGAAGAGACTGGGGCCCCATTCTCACTCTTCTCAAACAGAATAATGCCCAGCCTAGAATCTTGTATCCTGCAAAACTAAGTTTTGTATATCAAGGAGAAATAAAGACCTTCTCAGACAAGCAAAGACTGAGGGAATTCATCAAGACAAGACCTGCCCTCCAGGAAGTACTCAAAACAGTGTTACACACGGATCAGCACAATAAACATGAATGTAAAATCATCCAAAAGCTAAAAGTCAAAGGCCAAATACCACAATGGCTCAAGAGAGAAAACAAAGCAACAAAGTTCAACTCAACAGGATGAACAGAAATCTGCCCCACTTGTCAATTCTCTCAATAAATGTGAATGGCTTGAACTGCCCATTAAAGAGACATAGGCTGGCCGAATGGATAAATATACACGATCCAAGTATCTGCTGTCTTCAGGAAACACATCTAACCCACAAGGATGCATTCAGACTCAAGGTGAAGGGATGGAAAACAATATTCCAACCAAATGGAAGCCAAAAGAAAGCTGGTGTGGTGGTTCTGATTTCAGATAACTTAGTCTTCAAATCAGCAAAAGTAATGAAAGACAAAGAGGGTCACTATATAATGGGGAAGGGTACAATTCAACAAGAAGACATAAAAATTCTAAATATTTATGCACCTAACTCAAGTGCACCCAGATTCATAAAGCAAATCCTACTTGATCTAAACAAAATGATAAACAGCAACACCATGAATAGCCAGAGACTTCAACACCTCTCTGACAGAATAGGACAGATCCTCCAAATAGAAAATAAACAAGAAACAAGGGACTTAAACAGAACTCTAGAATAAATGGTGTTGACTGACATTTACAGAACATTCTACCCCAAAACCAATGAATATACGTTTTTCTCATCAGCTCATGGGACATACTCTAAGATAGATCATATCCTAGGTGACAAAGCACGTCTCAAAAAATTTTAAAAAATGGAAAGTATATCATGCATCTTCTCAGACCATAGTGGAATAAAATTAGAAATCAACTCCAACAGAAGCTCTCATCTCTACACAAAGTCATGGAAAGTACACAACCTTCTGCTGAACTATTATTGTGTTAAGGAGGAAATCAAGATGAAAATCAAAAGATTCTTTGAACTAAATGATAAAGGATACAGAATTTATCAAAATCTGTGGGACACAGCTAAAGCAGTCCTGAGAGGAAAATTCATATCCATAAATGCCTACATCCAAAAGACAGAAAGATCACAAATAATTTAATGAGTCATCTCAAAGAACTGGAAAAGGATGAACAAACTGACCTGAAACCCAGCAGAAGAAAAGAAATAACAAAGTTCAGAGCAGACCTAAATGAAATTTATAACAAAAAAAACTACATGGAAGATTAATAAAACAAAAAGTTGGTTCTTTGAAAAAACAAACAAAATTGACACACCTCTGGCAGATTAACAAGAAGCAGAAAAGAAAGAACTCTAACAAGTTCCATCAGGAATGAAAAAGGAGAATTACAACTGATGCCACAGAATTACAAAATATCATCTACAAATCCCATAAAAAAACCTCTATGCACATAACCTGGAAAATGTGAAGGAAATGTACAAATTCTTAGAAATGCACAGCCTCCTTAGGCTCAATCAGGAAGAAATAGGATTCCTGAACAGATCAATATCAAGTACTGAAATTGAAACAGTAATAAAAAAAACCTTCCTAAAAAGAAAAGTCCCAGACAAGATGGTTTCACACCCAAATTTTGCCAGACCTACAAAGAACTAGTGCCTATCCTGCAGAAATTATTCCACAACATCAAGAAGGAAGGAATCCTCCCCAACATGTTTTATGAAGCCAACGTCACCCTGATACCAAAACCAGGAAAGGACACAACAAAAAAAGAAAACTACAAACCAATATCCCTTATAAATACAGATGCAAAAATTCTCAACAAAATCCTAGCAAACCAAATTCAGGTGCTTATCAAAAAAATAATCCATCACTACCAAGTGGGCTTCATCCCAGAGAGGCAAGGATGGTTCAACATACGGAAATCTATAAATGTAACTCACCACATAAATAGATGCAAAAACAAAGACCATATGATCCTCTCAATAGACGCAGAAAAAGCATTTGACAAGATTCAACATCCTTTTATGATAAGAATGCTTAACAAAATAGGCATAGATAGGACTTACCTAAAAATGACACAAGCCATATATGACAAACCCACAGCCAACATCATAGTGAATAGGGAAAAATTGAAAACATTCCCACTTAGAACTGGAACCAGAGAAGGTTGCCCTCTATCACCGCTTCTATTCAGGGTAGTGCTGGAAGTCCTAGCCAGAGCAATCAGACAAGAGAAGGAAATCAAGGGCATCCAAATGGGGGCAGAAGAGGTCAAACTATCACTCTTTGTTGACAATATGATCTTATATCTAGAAAACCCCAAAGACTCTGCCATGAGACTACTGGAATTGATAAACAAATTCAGCAAAGTCTCAGGTTACAAAATCGATGTCCAGAAATCAGTAGCATTCTTATACGCCAACAACAGTCAAACTGGGAACCAAATAAAAGACTCAATACCCTCCACAGTAGCAACAAAGACAGTAAAATACTTAGGAATACATTTAACTAATGAGGTAAAAGACCTCTACAGGGAGAACTATGAAACGCTGAGCAAGGAAATAGCAGAGGACATAAACAGGTGGAAAACCATACCATGCTCATGGGTCGGCAGAATCAACATTGTTAAAATGTCTATACTACCCAAAGTGATCTACAGATTCAATGCAATCCCTATTAAAATATCAACATCATTTTTCACAGATCTAGAAAGAGTAATTCTAAGCTTTGAATGGAACCAGAGAAGACCCTGTATAGTAAAAGCATTCACAAGCAAAAAGAACAAACTGAGAGACATCAATTTACCAGACTTCAAGCTATACTACAAGGCTGCAGTAACTAAAATAGCATGGTACTGGCACAAGAACAGAGACATAGACCAATGGAAAAGAACTGAGAACCCAGATATAAAACCATCCTCATATAGCCATCTAATCTTTGACAAAGCAGACAAAAACATACACTGTGGAAAAGAATCATTCAATAAATGGTGCTGGGAAAACTAGATAGCCACATACAGAAGACTGAAACAGGATCCATTCCTCTTACCTCTCATAAATATCAACTCATGGTGGATAACAGACTCAAACCTAAGGCATGAAACTGTAAGAATTCTAGAAGAAAATGTTGGAAAAACTCCTATAGACATTGGCCCAGGCAAAGAATTTATGAAGAAGATACCAAAGGCAATCGCAGCAACAACAAAAATAAATAAATGGGATCTGATCAAATTAAAAAGCTTCTGCACAACCAAGGAAACTATCATGAAAGCCAATAGACAACCTACAGAATGGGAGAAAATATTCGCATGTTACACATCTGATAAGGGGCCGATAACTAGAATCTATATAGAACTCAGGCAAATCAGCAAGAAACAATCAAACAACCCCATCAAAAAGTGGGCAAAGGATATGAACAGAAACTTTTCAAAAGAAGATAGACTAATGGCTAGGAAACATGAAAAAATGCTCAACATTTCTAATCATCAGGGAAATGCAAATCGAAACCACAACGAGATATCACTTATCTCCAGTGAGAATGGCCTTTATCAAAAAGTCCCAAAACAATAAATGTTGCATGGATGCGGAGAGACAGGAACACTCACACACTGCTGGTGGGACTGCAAACTAGTATAACCTCTGTGGGAAGCAATATGGAGATACCTCAAAGAGATAAAAGTAGAGCTACCATTTGATCCAGCAATCCCATTACTGGGCACCTACCCAAAATAACAAAAGGCATTCTATAAAAAAAGACAGCTGCACTAGAATGTTTATAGCAGCACAATTCAAAATTGCAAAGATGTGGAAACAACCCAAGTGTCCATCAATACTTGAGTGGATTAATATAATGTGGTATATCTATACCATGGAGTACTATTCAGCTTTAAGAAACAATGGTGATATAGCACCTCTTGTATTCTCCTGGAAAGAGCTAGAACACATTCTACTAAGTGAAGTATCCCAAGAATGGAAAAACAAGCACCACATGTACTCACCATCAAACTGGTATTAACTGATCAACACTTAAGTGCATGTATAGTAATAACATTCATTGGGTGTTGGGCAGATGGGAGAGGGGAGGAGGGAATGGGAATATACACACCTAAGGGGTGTGGTGCGCATGTCGGGGGAATAGAGGTGCGTAAAGCTCTGACTCGGGTGGCGCAAGGGCAATATACGTAACCTAAACATTTGTACCCCAGTAATATGCTGAAATAATATCAAGTCTCCCTATGTTGATCTATAAATATAATACAATTCCAATAAGATTTTTAAATGGATTTTAAATTAGAGAAGTGCAATCTAATCTAAAGCAATATTGATACTGCTTATATTAGTCAGGGCTTTTTAGTTGCCAGCAATAGAAATATGTGGAAGTCCAACTTAAACTGTCTTAAGCAGGAAACAGAAGTACCAGAGTGGACAGAATTAGCTTCAGTCATGGCTGAATTTGGAGATTCATATGATGTCTATACTCGGCCTCGCGTCCTTGGCTCTGCTTGTTGTGTGATCCTCCTTTTCAGATAGTCACACCATAAACAGCGGCAAGTCCAGCCACACTCCCCAGTTATCAGACCTTTTTTCCTGACAACATAACTCCCTGGAGCCTAAGTAGGCTGCCTGGTAGTTATTTTTGGTCACTTTATTTGCCAAAACCCAATACAGATGTTATCGTCTTGTGAAGCCGGGCCGGGCAGCCCTGTGAGTTACGTTACCAGATAGCTAAACAGCGGGAGTCGGACCACGCCTCGCCTGGTTTCTTGACAGAAAGTGGAGGCTCGGCTCTGCTTCCCAATAAAACCTTTTGATCTCAGGCTGTGGATAGGAAAATGGACCGGGGTCGGTTGCAGACGGGGGTCTTTCCTTTGCATAAACACTGCATTTCAAGCCTTTCGCGCGCAGGTTTCCTGAGGGACGCCCCTCTCCACGTTTGTTCAGCGGGAAGCGCTGGAACAGCGTGTGGCCTGACCACCCCAGGAGTTTGGGTTTTCGAACCTTTCGGGTTCCTACCATAGACCTCCCATTGCCACTGTGGGACCCCAGCTCCGAGGCTTAAACCTTAGCCACAGAGCTGGGAGCAAAGTCCAGAACTCAGTCACTGTAATGCGGTGGGATTAGGAAGCTGGTTCTCAGCCTTTTCAGACATCTGGCTCTGTTGTTCTGTTTCCAGCCAAGCCACTTTGGTCTGGAATCTGGAATCTGGAATCTGATGGTACATTTTACTCAAAGCTTTGATGTCTGAGTTGGAGTTTCCATTTGAAGGGACTCTGACCATTGTGGCTCCTGAACGTCCCCAGGGCCTCTTCTGCCGATGGAGTAGGTTACCAGCCGCACTTCCCATGACAGGGAAATCCTCAGGGTCCCCCAGCTCCACATTTTCCCTGAGAGAGTCTTTTACTATAAACCAACTCTGTACCTATTTCTACTTTCATTAAAGCCTTTTTATTTGACAGCCTGGGGGAGTTGCTGCAGCACCTCCAAATTCTCCCGCGGGCTTTGCTCTCTGCCCCTCCCCCACCAATCCCACGCCAGGGTTCTCCTCTCCCCACGACCTCACGGGGTGTCAAAGTCACCTGTAGGTTTACAGTTGGGTGGGGAGTGGGAGGAGGGGGAGGGAGTATTCTTGGAAGTTAGGGCAGTGAAGCCAGAGGGTCCAGAGCAGACACCTCTGGCAGAGGGCAGGCGTCACCTTTGCTCTGTGGTGGGCTGGTGAGAGCAGACAGAGAGGAAACGCCGGTGTGAGCGCTGGGCAGGTGACTGGCCAGGCTCTGGGTGCAAGTGATTTGAATTCTCTAACTGCATGGAGAATCAGAAACCATGGGAGAAAATAAGAGAGAGATCAGATTGGGAGAGGACATTTGCAGCTTCTTAAACCAACCCTAGACTGATATCTAGAGCACAGAGGCAAAGAAGTTTCATCGGTTGTAACAAATGTATCAGTCTGGCGGGAGGTTGACAATGGGGGAGGCAGAGGGCATATGGAAAATTTCTGTACTTTCCTCTCAATTTTGCTACAATTCTAAAATTGCTAAAAAAAAATAAAGTCTTTTTTAAAAAAATCAAATGGTAGCCTGAACAAGAGCGAGACTCCATATCTACAAAAAATAGAAAAATTATCTGGACGTGGTGGCCTGTGCCTGTACTGCCAGCTACTCGGGAGGCTGAGGCAGGAGGATCGCTTGAGCCCAGGAGTTCGAGGCTGCAGCGAGCTGTGATTGTGCCACTGCGCTCCAGCCCGGGCAACAGTGAGACCCTGCCTCAAAATAAATAAATAAATAGATAAAATCGGGCTTAAGGATTATTACAAAAAATAATACCCCTTCTTGTACTGGCTCCCAACCTTCCTAGAGGGAACTATGTCCAACTCTTTTAGTTATTTCTTCATGTATTTCTATTTCTCCATATTTGTAAATACTATACGAAATATTAAAATTTTTATTTTTTTCCATTTTAAACATCATCCATTAAGTTTTCACAACTGGCACATTTAGACGGCATGAAAAGAGCTGGCGGACGAGAAGCGGAAGGTCAGACGGGGCGGGGGAGGATCGAGACGGGGCTACGCTGGACAAACGGAGAGAAGGTGCGTTTTGGGAGGTGCAGCGGGTCAAATGCCCTAAGGCAGAGCGGGGTGGGGCTGCTTCGAGTCCGCCTGCGCAGGTGTCGACTTGACTTCCAGCTGCAACGGTTCAGGAGGGGTAGGGGTTTGTTGTGAAATGGACAGAACTATTTCCAAGCAACCAAGGGAATTCATTCTGGGATGTCTTGGCCGTGCGCCAGCTGGAAGGGGTGGGGAGGGGACAGGTGGGAATTGAAAGCTGGAATCTCTGAACCCAAGCTCAGTTTCCCACGGGACTTGAGCTTCCTTTCCCCAGCAAGGGGCGTTGCAGGATGCCGTAACCCCACGTCTCTCGGTCTGGGCACGGGGAGCTCCCAGACAAGTCATTACACAGCAGGCACCCGAATCTGCCAACAAGACAGTTTTCCCTCACTTGCCCGCTAAAGGGAGACCCACGTAGAGAGAGTCCCTCACCTGGGACGAAGACCGCCACTGTACCTCTGCATGGGATGACGGAAGAACCAGGAGACCCACGCCTAATCTCTTAATCACCCTCGGCCTATGAAAGTTGCCCAAAGAAGCATCTTTTTTAAATTCCCGCCACGTGCTGCAACACGTCATTCTGAGCTCGGGCGCGGGCCAGCAGGGGGCCAGCACGGCAGGGCCGGGCCGGCGCGACAGGGCTCTGGGAGGGGGAGACAAGAAAGTCAAGGGTCAGGAGGTTGAGGACGGATTGGAAAGAAAGAAATGGAGACAGAAGGTGGTGGCTCATCCGGGAAGCTGGGTGCCAATAGGGTAAGAGAGTGGGAAAAGTTGCAAGAGTAAGTGCCTGAAGGATTCAAGAGAGTGAAATAAAAAGCATAACTGAATTTGTCCAATTGCCCACCTAGCTAATGCGGAAAGCGTTTCATGTGCTTAAGGTTCGAACCACCAGAACCGAAACCCCAGCTCGTCCAGGTTTGAGAATGGACCGCACTGTCGGTATCAGGACAGCCTGGGTCCTGAATATGATTTGAAAATAAATTATTTAAATCAGAGATAATAGTATGTGCACTTTCAGGTAGCCTCTGAAACGCGCACCATGCTTCGATGCATCAAAGAAACTGCTGAAGCAACAGGAGGAAGTCGTTAAGAACAGAATGATGATGGAAAATCTGAAATTAAAACAAGAGTACCTCGTTCTTTTAAAAAATGGTGGTTTTGTGAGGACTTGCTCCTTTTTCTATTCATTAAGCTTTTTTGCAAATCAAAAAGACCTTATTAAAATTAAATAGGGCAACATGTCGTGTGCTTTCTCAAAGAAAATCAGAGACTGGGGCAGGACGGCTGCGTGGAAGCCGCCCACGGTGACCGAGTCGCGAAAAGGAACTTCGGGACTCAAGACTCGGGGGTTGCGGCGAGACTGACGGGGGCACACGGGAGCACACGTCCTGGGGCTGCGGTGCAGGCCGCCTCACGGCGCGATTGGCGGCTTTATGTCGGTCATGTTTCCAGAAATCCGGTGAGTCCGCGCTGGGAATTCCCGTGGAAACCTAGCCCGTCACAGGCGCCGCCTTTCCCGAGACCCTCCCGGAAGTGCTCGGCCGGTCCCTTCCGCGTCTGTGGCGCGCCCCACGCTCCCCGGAGCTGTGCAGAGACCCCGCGTCCTCCGCTCGCGGACTATGCCTGCTCTTAGGCAAACGCCGCCCTTCGCCTGCGCACGGGCCGTCGGCCGAAGGCCCCCGAGTGGCGGCGAGGACGCCTGCGGCCTGGGCTGGAGTTCTGGTTCCACTCTTGGGAGCTTTGCTGTGTCGGGGGATTCATTTAACGTCTCTAAGGCTCTGTCAAATGTCGTCCCGGCACCTGGCTGTTTTCTGGAAATATCCGTCGTTACTCTCCTGGGTCACACCCACTGCGCCCTCCTCGTTTTAGCAAAAAACCTTCCCAAGCTTTTCCAATACAGGGGTGAGCAGGAAGCACGTTTTCTAAGGGTTGTCTCGTCTGAAAGGGCCTTTATTCTGGCGGAACGACCATCTTACAGACTTCTTCCTTCTTGTTTTACTCTCTGGAGGCTTTTGGAACTTTTTAAGTCTCTGAGGTTCTCAAATTTCACAGTGAAATTTCTACGTGTGGCTTCTTTCTTTGCTTAAACCCCTGACCTTCCTGTAGTCTCTTTCTCCACAACCTCTGGAACTTACGTTATTTTTGGATTATCCATCGCTTCCATTTTCTGTGTCCCCTGTTTCTGAAGTTCTCGGGAGTTGTGTTGGACCTTGTAGAGTAAACCTCCATGTCTCTCACTTTTTGGTTTGTTTATCATTTTGGCTTACTTTCTGAGAGATTTCTTTGACTTTATTTTCCTACGTTTGTATTGAATTTGTAGTTTCAGCTGTCTTTCTTTTCTCAGAGCTCTTTCTAATTTTGTGACCATTTCTTTCCCACAGTGTTCCATCCTTGTTTCCTGGATTTCTTATTTATTTGTATCTCCTTGATTGTACTAATTATCGCACTTAAAATGTTTTCTTCCATTCCATTAATTACTTCTGTCTCTTATAGACATAGCTATATCTTTCTCTTTGTTTACTTGTTCTTCCTCTTTCGTGTTCAGGTTTGACTCCGATGTTTGGTGATCTCCGGGTGCTCGTGTTTGAGCAGGAGGACGTACAAAGCTGGATCGCAGTTCTCGGTAGGGAGGCTCTGATTGTCAGACAGGCCAGGAGGCCGTGGCTGTGCAGAAGGCTGAAAAGGGCAGATTTTTACTTGGAGCACCAACACCACCCCAGCTACTCTGCTTTTCCCGGGAGAGTTCTCTTGATTTCTTTTGAAAAGTTGCTTTTTCTTTGCTTAGGGGTTAAACACCTGGCTACAGACTGTTGGCACAGGGAGGCAGGGAGTCGGGAGGCTGTATAGGCTCTGCTCTGCGGGTCAGTTCTCGCTTCTCATCGCACAGTTATGGTCCCAGCAACCACGAATGTAGGCTTCCTGCCCTCCACCCCATCAGGCGCATCTTTTTTTTTTTTTTTTTCTGAGACAGAGTCTCGCTTTGTTGCCCAGGGTAGAGTGAGTGCCGTGGTGTCAGCCTAGCTCACAGCAACCTCAAACTCCTGGGCTCAAGCGATCCTCCTGCCTCAGCCTCCCAAGTAGCTGGGCTATAGGCATGCACCACCATGCCTGGCTAACTTTTTCTATATATTTTTAGTTGTCTGGCTAATTTCTTTCTATTTTCTTTTTTAGTAGAGACGGGGTCTCGCTCTTGCTCAGGCTGGTCTCGAACTGCTGAGCTCAAACAATCCGCCCGCCTCGGCCTCCCAGAGTGCTAGGATTACAGGCTTGAGCCACCGCGCCCAGCCTCCATCAGGCGCTTTTTGTTTTTAGTTTTATAGAAATTTTTTGGACTCTCTTATTTGTTGATGAGACTCTCCCATTCCCTTTATTGTTGGAGTTCTAAAAATATTATGAACATTCTAATAGAGAGCTGATAAATGTATGTGCTTAGGCTGCCATCTGAGACTGAATATCTTCCATTTCCTTTAGTGATCAAGCGATAATTCCATTGCTGTTTCTCAGGAAGAAAAGAAAGGATATTCTGAACTGCAGGCAATTTTGATGGCGAGAATGACTAGAGTTGAGGAAATTCATGGAAGACGGGAATGTTGTTCTTCTCCCAGTCCCCAAACAGCCCCTTAGAGCATCGGGGCAGGCAGAACTGTGGGCTAACCCCAGGCCTCCTTAGCTGTATTTGGGTTCTTTCCTCTCACACCTGTGTAGGCATGAATTTGGCACTGATGTTTTCTTCTTCAACATGTAGAATACACATGTTATTTTATTTAATGTTAGCCACACTGCAAATTAGAGATTATGCTCTTTATTTTATGGTTGCCCAAATGGAGACTCTCTGAGGTTTAAGTACTAGACCCAAGCTCACACAGCTAGTACACAGTAGAGAAGACAGTCAGCCAAGGCTGTTGCCACTGTCATGGGAAAAGACTCATCAACGTGTAAGTGTTCATCTCCTCTTTCCGTCCCCACTCCCAAAGTCTGAGGGGATGTGGTGCAGCAGAAAACGTACCAATTTAAAAGTCAGGCTGGGCACACTGGTTCGCGCCTATGATCCCAGCATTTTGGGAGCTGGAGGTGGGAGGATCACTTGAGGCCAGGAGTTCGAGACCAGCCTGAGCAACATAGCAAGACCTTGTCTCTACAATCCATCAATCAATATAAAAGTCAGACAACTTGGATTTTTGTTTTGCCTCTGCTCCCCTTGGTGACAATCACTGAACTTTTCTGATCCTTAGTGTCTACATCTGTACAGAAAAGTGTAATATTAATAAAACCAGCTCTGTCTCAACCACAGAGTTGCAGGAGGATCACGCAAGAACATGTATTAATATATTAAAAGGCTCTGCAGACATTCATGGCAACAGCTCACACTTGTATGGTACTTTATAACTTGCAAAGTGTAATAACATTGTGAAATAATTCCTGTTTTACACATGAAAACCGTGGCAGAGAATGTGTAGACATGACACAGCTCGAACTTTGCCAGACGGGAACTGCGACCTGGCTCTTAGTGCTCCAAATCCCATCTTTTCCCACTTTATCATGCTGTCGCCTTATTTATAAGATTATTCATTAGTTATTAAATAATTAACGATAGACTTCCGTCTATTCTTTTTATTCATAATTTTATTTACATACTACTTTTCAGGAACTCACCTATTGTATTAAGTAGAGTGCAGCTATGTTTGTTATTTATTATTCACTTATTACTTTAATATATTAAACTATATCATAATGGCTGAAAAGTATGAAGTAATTCTTTAAAGGTACTTAAATTAAAACCAGTGAGGAAGTTAGGCCTGATAGAACATGGCTCATACCATGATCCCTGGCACAAACGAGTACCATTTCTAGTAGCCAGCTGTTATTTTCAATAAAATAAAGATGCATGCTAAGTACCTAGTCTTTTTTGAATATTCTAGCAAGTAACACAATGTTTATGTGGTTCTTTGACTTTAGACTATTTCATTGCCAAATGAGCATGCATCCTCCAACGTAACGTCCCTTACGAAGTCCGGCTGGAGAAGATCACGTGGACGGTCCACCCTGAAGGTCTGTCTGTCCAGGCCGTGTGCAGGCCTCAGTGCCGCCTTCCGCTGCCGGGTGCAAAAGGAAAGACAAGAGACTGGGGCGGAGACAAAACAGGGCAAGAGGCAGCAGAAGGCAAAGTTAGAAAAGTTAGAAGCAAATAAGAAACAGGATTTGTGTATTCCCGGCTTTGGCATTGCTCTGAGATGGGGAGGAGGGCAGGAAAGAGAATAGGATGCTCATTGGTATTCAGGTCGCAGAAGCTGGAACGGACAGTCTCTGAGAGGGAGCTGGTTCCATCAGAGCACACAGAGTGGGAGCTGGCGAGCACTTACTGCGGCCTCCACGACTGGGGGGCTTCGCGCCTCCAAAGCGTAGGTACCGCGCGGATGACGTCGTCATCGCAGAGGCTGCGTGGCCGGCCTGGCGCCCCTGCACTCCTCGGGAGCTGCTCTGCCCGTTCCACTGTGGGCAGCAGTGACAGCAGCTGCCAGCTGGATCAGCCAGTCAGTGTCACAGAGAAACTACATTCAGCCCAAAGGTTTACGATTTCACTGCACCTCTCCCCAAAACAAATCCTAAATTCTTCTAAATTAAAAATCAGAATTTAGTTGGAAAAACAGTAAATTATGGGGGTATAACCCCATTGTAGAAACCACAGAAAATGTAGAACACATTTTAAAAAGTCATCCATAACCCCATAAACTCAGAGTAGTTACACTCTTTAAAAAGTAATTTATGTATAACCAGGCTCTAAATTTTCATAATAGTCATATAAAAAATAACAGAAACCACCAAATGCTACTAAGACTTCACCGACCAGACAGTCTCTAATCTTACGTCTCTGTGTACTTCTTGTTTATTTAAGTAACACTCTTAATATTTAGACTCCAGGATTCTAAATAACATTTGTACAATAAAAAATCATAAACAAGCTGCCACGTGGGAAGAAAAGAAGCCTGTGAATGTCAACAGGATACGTCCCACTCCACATTCACTTCTGATCTTTATTACACGTCCTCTGCCAGTGGGGCGCAGTGGCTCCCGCCTGGATGCCAGCACTGTGGGAGGCTGAGGTGGGAGGATCTCTTGAGCTCAGGAGTTCGAGACCAGCCTGGGCAATAGCAAGACCCCGTCTAGCCGGGAGTGGTGATGCGGGCCTGTAAGGGCTGTAGTCCCAGCCACTCTGGAGGCTGAGGCAGGAGGATCTCTTGAGCCCGGGGGTGGAGGCTGCAGTGAGCTACAATAACACCACTGCACTCTACCCAGGGCAGCAGAGTGAGATTCTGTCTCCAAAAAAGAATAGTGCTCTGCCATTCTTATGTAATAGCTAGTATCCGCATACTATTTTGCATTCTGCTTTATTCACTGTGTGCCATTGTATTTTAATATGCACTTGTCTCTTAATTCATTTTCTAAGCTGCCATTCCCCCCACCCCCTCCAACTCTGTTTTTAATTCCATGTTGCCATCAGTTTTGTTCCGGCCATGTCCCTGGTCTGCTTAGAATCTTCTCTTGGTTCTTTCTCCATTGTCTTTAGAATCAAAAACAAACTCGTGACACAGAAAACCCTTCCAAGCTGGTTCTGTACTCTATCCCCCTCCTCCTGACCTGGATGCAAAGTCTCAAGTGGATGCTTTGCTAAGCACTCCGGGACAGAAGCCCTGGGTAGCTCTCCCAGCCCAGACCACAGCCCCACGGCACCATGCAGCTTGCTGGTTTCGCTGGTCTACCTGGTGTAAATGACTGTGGAGTTTTATCATCTCCTCTGATGCTTGATGTTTTGTTTCCTCCTCTGGTATGAACATGACTTGTTCATAATCCTTGCCCATTTTCCACTGCAGACCCCATCATTTTCTTACTGGTTTGCATTAGACCCTTGTCAGTTTTAGATTTTGCAAAAATCTTCTCTTGGTGTCATGTGTGTTAACTCTATCCATAGTGTCCTTCACTGAAGAGAAATGCCCAATTTTGATACATGTAATTAACTTTTTTTTCTTTTGGCCTAATGAATATGCTTTGTGAGTTTTAACACTCATCCATCCAGATTGTTCTGTTGTTGTCCCCTCTGTGGATATCGCCTCCCCTAGAATCCAAATTTTATTCATACCTCTTCTATTTTATCCTCTTAAGAATTTCTTTAGTTGTTCCATGTTGTCTTCTGAAGTCTGACCTCCTCGAGGGTAGGGACTGGGTGTTATTATTCATCCTTGAGTTCCCGGCACAGTCCGACTGACTCATGACAGCTCAGTGTTGGTGAAGGAATGAATGACGCATTTTAGTGGCCGTGTCATTGTCTATGTTGAATGCTAGGAAGTCATTTCCTCTCACCCCTGCAGTGCCTTAGCCAAGAACCTTCCACTCCACGGTCTCTTTTGCCCACAGTTATTTGGACCATCAGTAAACACATGTTCACGCGGAGTGAATCAGAATCTCTCCTGAGAATCGAATTGGTGCTCAGACAGACTGAGTCAGTTGGCACCTGACGCTGCCCTAAGAGGTCCCATAGCATCAGGCGGCACTCCGGGGATCTACACTGAGGATCGGGGACTGAGAGGGAGTGGGCAGGGAGCAGACCGCTGTCCTGCAGGGAGAGAGAGCGAGAGCCCACGGGTAGGGAGGGAGAGACCAGATCTCCCTTGGTTCCTGCCGGGTTTCCAGTTGCTGGTTCTGAGCCCTCATGGAGCCTTGGATTTCCTAAGGTGCCTCTGTATCCCTTCACCTAGAGAAAGCCCGAGGAGCTTCCTTTTCCTTGTAAGCAAATTATGCCTAAGATACTGACTCATATATATATATATTTTTTTCTTTTTTTCTTTTTTTTTGAGGCAAGGTCTCTCTCTGTCACTCAGGCTGGAGTGCAGTAGCATCATCATAGCTCACAGCAACCTCAAACCTGTGGGCTCAAGCGATCCTCCTGCCTCAGCCTCCAGAGTGGTGGGACTACAGGTGGACACAACCACGCCTGGCTTATTTTTCTATTTTTTTTGTAGAGACAGGGTCTTGTTCTTGCTCAGGCTGGTCTCAAACTCCTGGCCTCAAGCAATCCTCCTGCCTTGGCCTCCCAAAGTGCTAGGATTACAAGGGTGAGCCACCGCATCTGGCCCAGATTCATGTATTTTCTACATAGTTAGAGAAAACTTGCAATTTTCACATTTTTCACTGAAGATAATATTAACTTGTTCAATACATATTTACTAAGGCTAAGGCATCTTTTGAGCTCTTTTAGTAGCCACACGAATGTGGACTCACATGTTCAACTTGTCATCTGCTGATCTCTTTTTTAACTGTCTACATTTTTTATTCTTTACGTGGGCATGATTATGTTTACCACTACCAAACTCATGAGGCCTCATTATAATTTGATTCGTCTTTTGAAATTAGTAATATTGATTATGTATACTGCCATGAGAGCTCTGTTACTGCCTGCAAGGACATTAATTCCACTTTATATTTACAGCTGTTGGCATTCAAAATTGTTCACATGAAAATGGAAAGTGTAGATAGCAAGTTGGTACATTGGTGGAAGGACCCAATCAAAATATGGAAATAAAGATCTCTCATTTATTTATATGCTAATTCTGTTTTATGTGTTTTAAAAACATAATAAAATCTCACTAAATCAGTCCCTTATGATTTTACCTTTGTAGTAGTTCATATAATAACTGGGTTAAATAAATTTTTTTATTGTAAAATAAAAAACAGACACCAAAAACCATACAAAACACACAGCTTAATGAGTAATTATAAGGCAGACACCCTTGTAATCCCACCCAGGTCAACAAAGAGAACTTCACCACCCGCCCCAGAAGCTGCTGATTCACTTAGATTTGAATTAGATCATTGTCAGTTTTGGATGCTGCAAAAATCTTCTCTTGGACCTGTCGTTTGTGTTAACTCTATCCATAGTGTCCTTCATTGAAGAGAAATTCCCAATTTCGATGTAAGCAAATTAACTATTTTTTTTTTTTGCCTAATGAGTGTACTTCGTGAGTTTTAACACCCATTCTTCCGAGTTGTTCTGCTGTTAGCCCTCTGTGAAATTAGTCACCACCTCCCCTAGAATCCTGAATGGCTTTATGCCCCATCCCAATCACAACCCCCTTGAGGTTAATTTTTAATTATATAAATGACAAAAGGATTAGCTAAGCAATAATGCAAATAATTTTGCAAAGAGAATGTTTATATATATATATATATATATATCAGATGGATTTTTAGCATTTAAAATAATTTTAACAGGGTGTGGGGGAAATGGGGAGATAGAGGTCAAAGGGCACAAGGATGCAGTTACCTTGGATGAGTAAGTCTAGAGATCTAACGTACAACGTGACGACTACACTTAGCAATACTGTACTGCATACTGGAAATCTGCCAAGAGAATAGAGCTCAGGCGCTCCTGCCACACACGAAAAGGAACTGTGTGAGATGATGGGTACGTTCACTTGACTGCAGTCATCATTTCACTATACATGTGTGCATATATATCTCAAAACTTTATGTTGTACACAAATAATGTTAAAATCCTACTTGCAGTCAAGAATTTATTATAATACTGGGGTAATGACGATTCTATATAGTTCATTGTGTGAGACAGACAGGTACAGATGTCGATAGACACCCACACAGTTTTAACATACTGTCCTCACAGCACCCTGCAAGCTGCTAATTTAATGGATGAGAAAGCCAAAGGTCAAAGATAAATTGTTCCAGGATAAATCTAGACTTGAAATCAAGATCTGTCTAATACCCCATGAATCCTGCTATGGTCATTCTAAGCGGTTCTCACCTGTTCATTCAAGCAGGTTTGGCATAATTTATGCTTGTAAGGTCTGTTACTGTATGTTATTGCAAGTAAGAAACTTTACTATTTTTTAAATTATATAATACAAATATTTTACTCCTAAGAATGGTCTTTTCCTGATTTGTCCTAGTAAAGTTTCATGTTATTTTTAGCATAAGTTATATAGACTGGCTCAAAGCGAGTTTAACACCAACAATAACAACTCTTATGGAATACATATTCTGTCAAACACTGCGCTGAGCAGTTAACACTGGGTATTTCATTTAACCTTGAACATAGTTCTTTAAGGTGGGAGTTAATATCTCCATTTTACAGATGAGGGCACAGAGCGCAGCTGGTAAGAAACAGAACTGGGCTATAAACCCAGGTCGTCTCTGTCCACAGCTCCCATCGCTAACCCTCCCGGTCTGGGGGCAGCACACACCTGCAGACCTCAGTGCCGGGTCACTGCGTACACCTGAACTGCAGGCCTGTCTTCTGTTTGTTTATTTTTTTAACTTAGATATTCTTGAGTCACAGAACTGAAACTGTAGCAAAAAGAGATATTAGAGGAAGCAAATGAACAAACCACAAGTCCCATCAGAGCTCCTAAGGCTATGTCTCTTGGCTTTCTTTCCGTGATTTACAATGTGTCAGGACAAGTGCTTTGGAGGAAAAGCGAAACTTCATGCAATTGTTCAGTCGAGAGCCCAGGTGGCTGCAGATCCATCCCAGGACTTACAGAAAGAATACACAGAAGGAAGAAGGAGGTACTAAAACTTTCTTGTCATATTTGTTAATTACTGTGGATATTATTTAAAATATCAGAGTGTAATGGCAGTGTGTCAATGAGAGAATAACTTTTTCAATATGCACTGAAGTTATTCTGAATTTAGTTTGTGTAGCAATTTATGTAAACCTGCCTGTCACAGTAAAAGTCTTCTTTCATTTTCAAAGTCATAACTTAAATGACGACCAAGTATGTTAAGTGGCTTTTGTGAACTCCCTACAATCTTTTTTTTTTTTTTTTTTTTTTTTGAGACAGAGTCTCACTCTCTTGCCTGGGGCGAGTGCCGTGGCATTAGCCTAGCTCACAGCAACCTCAAACTCCTGGGCTCAAGCAATCCTACTGCCTCAGCCTCCCGAGTAGCTGGGACTACAGGCATGCGCCACCATGCCCGGCTAATTTTTTCTATATATATTTTTAGCTGTCCAATTAATTTTCTTTCTATTTTTTTGGTAGAGACGGGGTCTCGCTCTTGCTCAGGCTGGTCTCGAACTCCTGAGCTCAGAACAATCCGCCCGCCTCGGCCTCCCAGAGTGCTAGGACTACAGGCGTGAGCCACCGCGCCCGGCCAACTCCCTACAATCTTTGCGTGCCCAGACTTGTCTGGTACAAAGTGTACACAACAACCTGTGATTTGTAAACTGTGGAGTAATCAAATGAACACAATGGAAAAAAAAGAATCCCTTATATTTGAGTGTTTGGAAGTGACACTTTAAAAATATTGCAAGGAAAAATTACTTGCTGCCGTTTGTGTGACTTGTCTTTTATCTCAAAGGGACTTGAATTAAGCCTCTTTGTTATGTGAAAAATTAGGCTACATTATTCCCTGAGAATAATATTTGTGTTATTTTCTACTGGAAACAATGCTTGAACCTGCAAATCTTTCTATTTTTATTATCAGAATCTTAGAAACATAGAGTGAAAAGGATGTCAAGAGATAACACGATTCCAGTTTTGGTTTTTTTTTGAGACAGAGTCTCACTCTCTTGCCTGGGGCGAGTGCCGTGGCATTAGCCTAGCTCACAGCAACCTCAAACTCCTGGGCTCAAGCAATCCTACTGCCTCAGCCTCCCGAGTAGCTGGGACTACAGGCATGCGCCACCATGCCCGGCTAATTTTTTTCTATATATATTTTTAGCTGTCCAATTAATTTCTTTCTATTTTTGGTAGAGACGGGGTCTTGCGCTTGCTCAGGCTGGTCTCGAACTCCTGAGCTCAGAACAATCCGCCCGCCTCGGCCTCCCAGAGTGCTAGGATTACAGGCGTGAGCCACCGCGCCTGGCCTACGATTCCAGTTTTTAACATCAGGCCTCTCCTCTAATTTCTCTGTGCTCATATTCCCATCTGAAAAAATAGGGATATTACCATTACTTGATGGATGATACAGAAGACTGAGTTTTAAAAATGTAGTCAAAGTGAGTGATACCTAGCTATGTGTTCACAGATGGCAATTTTGTGTATACCGTTTGATTCATGTGCTTTGAAAGTTTTCATTAGCCAGCCACTTTTCCTGGGACTGTCGGGAAAGCTAAAGAATCCATACTCTTGTAGCCTGGAGGATTAGAGACAACATCCAAACTCATAAGCATATAAATTGGTAACACATTAAAAAAATATTTAAGAAGAACACCACCACCAGCACCAAGGACCTTTTCATTGCCTTCCAAGGGGCTTAGATTGTGTTTCATTTAGAATCTAAACATCTCTGGGGTAAAGGTAGTCTTATTCCCATTTAACAGATGAACAAACTGAGGCCTGGTGAGGTTAATGATATGATCTGATTCAAACAGATACAGCATAGATTCAAACAGATACAGCATAGATTGAAACAGGCTGGAACTCAGGTTTTCAGTCCCGTATTCTATTACTATAATAAACTATTACCGAGTTCATTTTCTACTTATATTAGTGCTTTCAAAATTATCCTACAATATACAGAAATGTAGAGTCCTCTTTGATTGTACTGAATGTGACTTAATATAAACTAAACTGAATTCAATTTTAATCTTTTCAGAGAAAGATGAACTAGATCCTTTTGATTGGTCAGTAATGACAAGTTATAAGAGAGTTCAAAAGGAAAAAGATTATTTGGACCATGAAGTGACTTCCCTCCATTCCCAACTGTTTCAAGCTAAGTTTACTCTCAAATACCTTGAAAGAGCAAATGTCAGGCTTCGGGCACGAAGCCACCAGCCAGCAGAACAGCAGTGTCTGCATGTGTCATATGTTGGTTAATGTGTTCATCTCCAATTTCTAAACAGCTGTAATTAAGGAATAGTGTTTCCAAAAACTCATAATCCTTTTGAAGCCTACTAGATTTGCCAGTGTCTTTTTTTAAGTAAACAAAGAAAGGGTATATTTGACAAGTATCAAGTTTGCGTAAGTAAGAATCGTTATTAATTCTATTTCACCATGACGACGGGCCATAGGCCTTTAAGTAAGGCATCTAAGAAGCGGCCCAAAACATCGAGAACGCAACTAAATAAGCAAATTTTAAATAATTAAGTTTTTAACCACTTTTATTCATTTATAATTTGTACATAAATGAAAATCTGTCCTTGAAACCCATGTCTCTAAAACCCAATCTCCAGTCCTCTGTGGAAAGCATCACAAGGCTCCAGGATGAAAAGAGAGAGCTAACTCTTGATGTTATAAATTGAAAGTTAATTGCTAAAAATTTTTAAAGAATACTTATTTTTAAAAAATTATAACTCCTGGCCGGGCGTGGTGGCTCATGCCTGTAATCCTAGCCCTCTGGGAGGCCGAGGCGGGTGGATCGTTTGAGCTCAGGAGTTCAAGACCAGCCTGAGCAAGAGCGAGACCCCGTCTCTACTAAAAATAGAAAGAAATTAGCTGGACAATTAAAATATACATATAGAAAAAAAAAAATGAGCCGGGCATGGTGGCGCATGCCTGTAGTCCCAGGTACCTGGGAGGCTGAGGCAGTAGGATCGCTTGAGCCCAGGAGTCTGAGGTTGCTGTCAGCTAGGCTGATGCCACGGCACTCTAGCCCCGGGCAACAGAGTGAGACTCTGTCTCGAAAAAAAAAAAATTATAACTCCTTGAAAATACATAGTACACTGCGCTCTGTTATGCTTTGGGGAAAAAAATCCAACCTCCTTTTTTATGCTTTTTGGAGTATTTTTAAATGATATATTGTTGGCATTTAACCACTTTCACAAAGTATACTGCATGGTCAGAAAAGAGCTGCAAGTCTGGTAGAATCACTGTTGTTCTCTTTTGTGGTGAAAAAATAAAATTAAAACTATTAAAATGGAGTTATTCCCTAGGCCTGATTGCTTTCCAGGACAGCATAACATTGGATTCAATCTAATTTAGTTAAGTAAATACTAATAAATGTTAAACACCTACTATAAGCAAGGTACTACAGTGGATCGAGGAAAACTTGACATCAGAGGAAAGGAAATCAATAAAATTATTATTTGTGGCTTTTTAAAAACACCAGTTCTCAGTCCAGAAAACATTAATAAACATAGCATTTTACGTTTGTCACAAATCACCTATTTACATACCTGCCTTTGCATCTCTCCCTTCTGCCGCTGGAGACGTTGCTTTCCCATCGAGTCCTCACATTTCTCAATGTTGCAAGAGTTCAGAGTGGGAAGAGTCGTCCACTCTGTTCGCTTTTACTCATTTGCAAGGCAGTGACCAAAAGATCATTATCAGCTATCATCTGTCTTCCTATCTCACGGAGATGAGATAGATAGTCGACTGTTCCCTGTTTTAAACTAATGCAAAACCGTAGACTCATTCTTTTTTTTTTTTTTTTTTTAGGAGTTCCAGTGCATTTAATGATGTTGACAGAGAAGAGGTGACATTCTGACTGGTAGTGCTCAAACTGCGACGATGGAGAGAAGCAGAATTGGAGTGGCAGCCAAGCAAACAGGTGGAGTTTAGCTAATTGCTCACGTATGATTTCAGAGGCTGTGAAGGCCTTCTCACCTCTAAGAATTACCACTGCTCTGCAGTGTCTAAAAACTTCATATCCTTCCAATGGAGGGCTCTCTCTGTTAAAACGCAGACTAAACACCCTGTAGGAGTGACACTTTCACTGTCATCAGTCACCCAGACTTCTGTGGAAGTGTGTTTTAGATTTCTTGTTGGGAGTGCATTTTGACAGAGAACAGAAGGATGCTGAGTACCACGAGATCAGGTAGAGAAGAAAGAAGCGGACGGTTTTCCAAGTCTTGGGCACCATGCCTGTTTTTCAGTTTCGCTGGTGACTGGTATAACAGAGAAAATAAAACTTGGTTTACTAAGAAATTGATTTATAAATGCTTTTTCTGTAACTTTTTAAAAAATTAGAGTTCAAGATTATAGAAAAGTTATAGTAGTCCAAGAAACTCCTATCTGCTTTCTATCTCCCCTTGGCAAAAGCTCGCCCTCGCTGTGTCATCGTTTCTCTCCATCTGCTCATTCGTTACGCCTACAGTTTGCTTAGATCTGAGTTTCTGTCTGCTGTCACTTCTCCTTAGACCAAATAGCTTCCATTAGCATTTCTCATACAGCAGATCTGCTGCTGCTAAATCCTTTCAGTGATCATTTACCTGAAAGTATGTATCTAAACATCTTTGTAATAGGTGCTTTGAAGTCCTCATCTGCTAACTCAACACCTGGGTCATTCTGAAGTCGGTTCGCATTGGCTGCTGCTTCTCTTGACCATGGACCACATTGTCCCATTTTTTTCCTCCTGACTGTAGCTCTCATTTTCCTGTTCTTCCCGTTCCTGTAGTTTGTATGTTGGACATTGTGGACAATGTGGTATGGAGTCTCTAGATTTTATGTTCCCCTGAAAAGTGCTGATTTTCGTTCTAGTCAGCAGTTAATTTGGCAGGAATCAAACTGTAATTCCTATAGTGGGCAACAGCTGAAAACTCTGCTCACTTCTTTTGGCCTTTCAGCTATTTGCTTTCTGCCAAGCTCCTTAGACTCTCCCCTGTAGACACACAGCTCAGGCATCAGACAAGGACTTGGCAAAGTTTATATGCAGAATTTGGGGTTTCCCCTTCTGTAGTTCACTTCTTTATGTGATTTCCCCCACACTGTCCAGTCTCTCCAGCCCTGAGTTCTGTCCTCATATTCTTCAAGCCAATATGGTTGTGGCTTTCTGCTTGCATGCTAGCTTGCTCCTAAACTGATGGACTAGGAAACGCCTTCAGGCAAGAATACCCACATAAACACAAATCTCGACCAGTGCAGTCCCCTTCTTTCAAAGGCTATTGTCCTTCTAGTTTTTCTGCTTATGGTTACCTTCAAATAGTTGTTTTTAAAATATTCTGATCTGAATTCATAGTCATTATCTGTAAGAGAGTTAGTCTGACACAATTACTGTGCCATTAGTAGAAGCAGAAACTGCAAATGCTTTTTAAAGACACAAAAAATTAAACATCAATTCCATAAACTGCTTTAAGTAACTTAATTACATCAGTAAGTATTTATTGAGCATTTACTTTGGACTGGTTACTGTGCTAATAGTAGGTACTAGAAATCCTTCCAGATATAAGAATTATATTGATTTATAGTCAATTTCAATGGGCCTGGGTTTTTGTTTTGTTTCCTTTCTTTAGAGACAGGTTCTTGCTCTGTTGCCCAGGCTGGAGTACAGTGGTGCAATCGCAGCTCGCTGCAGCCCAAACAGCTGGGCTCAAGCAATCCTTCCATCCCCGCCGCCCGCCTCAGCCTCCCAAAGTGCTGGGGTTACAGGTATGAGCCACTGGGCCCTGGGTCTATTTTTTTTAAACCTCAAAATAAAACCGTTATTTACAGATACTGCAACCCCTTCTCCCCAACCCCCCAAAAAGAATAAAACATACATTTACTTGTTTTCTCATAAACACTTCACATTTATGTGGTTCATTTTCTCAAAGAATTCAGATTTCTTAGGCCAAAAGCATTTGCAGTTTAGTGACACCAACTTGGTTGCAGTTAAAAATCTCCAACTTTCTTTGGCTAGTTTGAAATTTGTCAAAGTGTATTTTCATTAAAAAAAAAAAATCCCAGCGATAAAGCTACTCTTTCATGACAGCGAGACCGCTGCTGTTTCCGTTCGGGAGAGAAGACCCCTGGAGCTGGATCGACGTGAAGGAGGAGAGAACTGCAGGGCTCCTTCGGGCCTGACTCTGCGGCCAGGGAGGGGCTTCCCCTTTGACTTCGCCTTTCTGCCTAGAAGGTGGAATGTTACTAATCTTCATGAATTGTTTTAGTTTTTAACTGTATCTAAATAAGATAAAGGTAGGGAATGCCTTAGCACAGGACCCCATGCTAAATACCACTCCTTTATCTGGGGTGGAGGGCAAGGCAAGTCTCCAGGCCCGCCACTGGGTTTGTGCAGTCCCCACCACAGTCTGCAGCTAACTTCTCATCCCCACCTTCAACCTTCAGTCAAGACCGGTTTCACTCATACAGGCTCGTAGGAGGATGAAAAGGGTCAGAAAAAGGAGGGGTGGGACAGTTCTCTTGCTTTCTAGTTTTCCCTGGGGTTGGCTCTGGCTTACTGGAGTGCGAAATAATTAAATTATGACTGAGTGCCAGCCCCTGTTCTGCGGCCCTCACTGTTTGGGACACAGGCTGGAGGTAAGCCAAGTGCCCTTTATTGCCATTTTTGTTGTCTGGCATCTCTTTTCATTCTAATTCTGCTATTAGAACAGAAAAGGCCAGGTGCGCTGGCTCACCCCTGTGGTCCTAGCTTCTCAGGATCACTTGAGGCCAGGAGTTCAAGACTGCAGTGAGCTGTGATCTGTACTCCAGCCTGGGCATCTTGAAAAAAAAAGCCTATCAAAGAGGATCACATACAGCTGGCACAGGGGATCTGGCCAGAACCGTTTGCTGAGTGAATTAGCTCTATACAATATTCTTTTGTCCTTTCTCCTCTTAATTATATTTTCTAGGTTAAATTTATTCTTATATCATCTTAATACCTGAAAATATTTTTATCGCTGCTATTTAATCTTATTTCTACTCACCACTTGAATATTCCTGACATTCCAACGATTTCACCAGAAACCCTGCCATTTCATTTCTGATGAATCACAAATAACTCAACCTGCCACAGCGTGAGGTCAACAGCAAACATCTGTGCCCTTTGAGGCTCGCTTCTCCCCTGAGTGCAGCTGGCTGGCATCAGCTGAGCATCCAGTTACTTAACACTCACGCTGTGCACCAGTGGGGGCCGAGTGCTCACTGCCGAGTATCTCAGGCTTTAAAAAGGGAGGAAAAAACGAGGAAAAGGGTAACATAAGTGTTAATTACCAGTTTACTAATCATTCTGTTTTGCTTCCAGGGAAAACAGTTCTGTTGACTATTTGGTGGATGCGGAGCAGATGCGGACAGCCAGCCAGAGCCACAGCCAAGCGTGGCTGCAGGGCTTGCACCCTTCTCTGGGCTCAGCTGTGGACGCAGGGAAGAGACTTCAAAGCGGGCTTGCGCTGTTCCTGCCAGTGGGGTGTGTGCGATTCCCATTAGTTAGCTCTAAGGAAGAAAGGAAGAGGAAATCGTCCTCCCTCACTTGCCACGGTTTGATGCTCACCGAGCAATATACCAGTTTGTAGTTATGACCGTCTCTATATAGTGGACACAAAGAAAACAGTTTCATTGTGGGATTCATATTTATTTCTGTACGTTATTTTTACAAGTCATCTGAGATAGCCAGGTTTTGCAGTCTGTCCAGATTGTGCCACAGGTCAGCCACAAGTAAACCACTTCTGCTCCTGATTAAATTCTCTGCTCATGGACATATTCGGTAGTTGTCCTAAGGCAAAGCAAAGTTTAAGAAGATTGTCCCTTGCTGCTCTGCTACCCCAGCTCATAATTGCAACAGGAGCTGGTTACAATCCTTTAGTCAGTTTTTAATTCTATGTATAGGCAGTGCAATCAAACTCCTTTGTGAGTTAAGAATTATCCCCTTTGGTCAACAATTTACCTTGTACGATATTTTTGAACGAATACATTTTTGAATGATATAATTAAAATTTTAAAGTAAATGCAATTTCCCTGATTTTATTTTGTCTAAACCTTAATTTTCATTTAAAATTTATATTCTTTAATTTCACAATAAAGGGAAAAGGAAATAATACTTAAAATGATTAACTCTTACAATTAAGAATAGCTTTAATCCAAAAACTGATTCTTTGAGCTACATGGACAGTTAAACTTTCCTACCACTACCTCCAAGCTTTTATTTAAATAAATATGAAAAATTAGGTAAAAACATTTCATTGTGTACAGTACAAAATGGGATAAGATATAAGGCTCTTTAGGAAAGCTTATTATGCTAAAAAAGCAGAAGTTAGCAGACAGCAACATGAAACAGTGACAGTGATATGACCAAGAGCTGCCAACTCCAACACAGAGGTGTCTGTTCACCCCACAGCATGGCCCCGGCATGGCCTAAGGAAGAGCCATCTGGTGGAAGTGAAACTGGGAGATTAAAAACAAACAAACTCCTGGGAACATAATTAATGAGAAAAAAATGCAGTTACAGAATGCTTCTAAAATTAGCAGATGGGTATGCTCCATGATGTAGAAGAAACAGTCTACAAGCAAAAACCATTCATTCAATTAAAGAGTCGTTAGCAATAGTAACAACACAAATTCACCTGCACTGACATTACAGTTACAGGACACAATCTAGGAGGAAGTTATTCCAGTGGCTGAATTTTTGTTTTTTAATTTTGCAAAAAGTTTCTCGTCAAAGAGGCATAAGCTCCAGGATTCTCATTTCCCAAGCTGTGTTTCTGTTTCTCGCTGATTATATCCTGAAGAAATCAAAGGTCTTCACCAGGTAAAGTCACCGTCTCTGGTTCCACTGTATCTGCTGGGTCCATGCAGGCTCCCTGTGTCCAGACCTGTTGAGCCATTTGTATCTGTGTAACAAATGACTTGGAGATGCAATTAAAATAAGCAAAATATAATGCAAAAAAATTGGAAAAAGTCACAAGTGAACTGCTTTCATGCAGACAGGTTTTTTTTTTACAATGCTGTTCGTGACTTAGTACAAAGAACTAGGAGCTTCTGCCATACTGTTTAACAACAATCACTTACGGCGCTCATTTTCTGAGGCTTCATTCCAAGGAGAGCTGCACACTGTCAGCTTGGTTCTGTGGCTGTTGACAGTCATATTTCCTTGCTATGAAAAAAAACCAACAATAATAAGCAAGAGAAGAGATAAATCAATGAAATTGCAAAATAATTACTGGCTAACATCATTAAATCATAGTCAAGCCATGATTCTCAGTAAAGAATTAGTTCAGGCCGGGCGCGGTGGCTCACGCCTGTAATCCTAGCACTCTGGGAGGCCGAGGTGGGCGGATCGTTCTGAGCTCAGGAGTTCGAGACCAGCCTGAGCAAGAGCGAGACCCCGCCTCTACCAAAAATAGAAAGAAAATTAATTGGACAGCTAAAAATATATATATAGAAAAAATTAGCCGGGCATGGTGGCGCATGCC
>RJWJ010018874.1:0-12465 GCA_004363605.1 Indri indri
CCCCCTCGTCTCCTCAGCCTCCTCATTCTGGCTGCGGATGATCCATCAGGACAATTTCCTAATAAGCCCAGATGAAGGCTCAGGCTTCTCAGCACGGCACCGCAGGCAGCTGTTTCCAATGTTTGGAGTTAGCCCAAGAAGTGACAGCGCCAATTTTAATATTTTAAAATTGCTGATTAGGTAACACATTAGCAAGGCTTACAAAATCCGACAGTGTAAAAAATTACGATCAAAACCTTCTTGCTATCGCATTCCCATCTCCAGATTCCTTCCTCCTCCAAATTTGAACAAAATTAACGAGTAACCACAATTACTGGTTTCTCGTGTATCCTCTCAGAGATTTTCTTCATACTTGTACAAGAAAATACAAACATGTATTTCCCCCATTCAAGTGTTACGTATACTGTCTATTCCTACAGAACAATGTATCCTAGAGATTTTCCCTGTCAGCACAGATAGGGTGTCCTCGTGCTTTTTGGAATCTCATTGTATCAATGCACCATACATAGTATATTTAATCAGTTCTCTACTAACAGACATTTGGGTTGTTTATACTCTATTGCAGTTACATTGATGTGTTAAATACCTTTTTGCATATATTATTTCCTGCATGTACCAATATATTATTAATAATATATAGGATGCATTCCTGGAAGTAGAATTTCTGGGTCAAAGGACAGATGTACTTATAATTTACCTGGGATTTCCAGACAGTCATCCCAGCTATTTTACCTGTTTACGAACCTGCTAACTCTAAATAAAAGCGGCCTTTTCCCCATGGCCTGAACGTAGTTGTTTTATCCAACTTTGTTGATTCTGGTAAACTGCTAGATTAGAAATTGTGTCTTAGTGGAATTTTACTTAGCATTTCTCTTACTGTGAGTGAGGCTGCACAATTCTTATATTTAAGATGCACTTTTTATTTCCCTGTTTCCGTCATCTCCACTTTCAAACCCATTAATGGACTAATGGACGATAGCTAACGTGCCGCTAAGGAGAAGTGGGCTGTTTTGGGGTCACACGCCTGACATCTGGAGTTTGACGTTAGGAGGACACGTGTCTACCATGTCCCCACCAGCGCTTAGTGCACAGGTGTGGGCCCACAGGAGCAAGGTCCCCACCGACAGGAGAGAGGAGGGGCCTTCTTGGCGGGAGCAGCCCAGTGCAGAGCAGAGCTCTGCTGCGCGTCTTGTTGGAAATGGACCACAGGCCCGGGTGGTGGATGCTGGGATGAGACAATTAGGATGGAGTCATATTATGGGGGTCTCGAGTGCCCAGGGAAGGAGTCTGGACTTTGTTCTGCAGGTTGTGGATGACACACGGCCAGTTACTGAGTACAGAATCAGTGTCTCGAGCTCCCCTGACTGCCAGTGCTGTGTGCCCTGAACACGACACACAGATTCATATTGACCAGCAGCACATAGTGAACAGCCAGTCACTGAAAATAGCATTCATTCCTGAGAATGCTGGAGAGCCACAGATTAATTGTTTGTGACATGTTGTAGTTGACAGCGTGTGGTCCAAAGGCTGGCATTTGAGCTGTCTCCCCAGCTCTGGCCCGGGTTGCAGATCCGGCCTCACTGCCCAACAGGATCTGAAAGATTTTGCTTTCCAGAATCGAGAGTGGAGAGAGGGGCGGTGGAATTTGCTGTCACCCCCAACTGGGACCAGTGAGAGGACAGAGAGGTTTCCCATCAGGCCCACCTCTTCCCAATACTGATTCACTAGCATAGTAGAAAAAAGAAAGAGGAGAAAGAGAGAGAAATTAGGCCAACTAAAGCCTAGAAAAATTAGAGGTTTCCAGATTTCAAGATTTTCATTTCCTGGTCACTCTTACTTAAGGTGGTGAAGTCCAAAATTCATTGATATTTCCTATTTTCATAGATAGTCAGACCATGTCACCCAGAAAAGAAATGGGTGTCCTTTAATATAAAGTCATGCGTCACTTAACAATGGGGATACATTCTGAGAACTGTGTCATTAGGTGATTCTGTCGTCGTGTGAACGTCAGGGTGCACTTACACAAACCTAGGAGGTGCAACCTACCGCACACCCGGCCTGCGTGGTGTGGCCTGCTGCTCCTAGGCTACAACTGCACAGTGTGTTACTGTAGGCAATCGTAACACCATGGTGTGTATTTGCATAGCTAAACATGCCCGAACACCAAATAGGCATAGTGAGAATACGGTATTATAATTACATGGGACTATTGTCATACATGTGTCCGTTGTTGACTGAAACGTCATTATGTGGTGCACGATTGTATTTCAAACCCAGGTGTAAATTCCTTTTGCATTGGCTGTTTGAATTATTCCTGTGTTATACGCTTCTCGTTAGCATGAATAGCCCAAGTTGACAAATGTGTGTGGACTTCTGACTACGAGCAGGGAGGAGAGGAAGGCAGGGGGCTCCTTAACATTTTTTGAACCCACATATTCATTTGTTGTGCCTCTGATAAAAGGAGGGGAATCCTCTGGTCCCTGCCTTAGGGGATTACATGTGAAAATATTTTATGAGTTTGATTTTCTTATGTAAAATGTCAGCTTTGGGACATTTCCACCTATTAGTAAAAATAACATGTTTCATTTACTAAGAGATTAAAATCACAGCAGTGGATTTTATTTCCCTAAATTATAAGAAGAAATATATGAGCAGAGACGCACAAGACACTTGGATTATTCTGATTTACATTTGAACATCCCGATGTGTGTGAACAGGTGTGTCTGCGTGTGTGTTTGTCTCAAGACCCACAGAGCAGAGAGCTGGCACTCGGTGGCTCCTCGTCCCAGGGGTTCATCTTCACTTCGCGTTTGCTCTTAGCCTCTTTCACCCTAAGAAGACAGATGGGCTCCGCACTCACGCTTTGCCAGAGATCGTTGCACTGGTTCTCAGCCATTCCCAGAGCTCCACGCCCTGTCCTCCCGGCTCTCACAGCCGATGGCGAGGACTCCCTGGGTGGATGAGTCTGTGAGAAGTTGGCCTTCGATATTAACATAATGAATAGGCTTTAATGTGATTCTTAAAAGCCATTCAACCAGGAAAAGTTGGCTTAGATGCAAGAAGGAGTTTTCAGTGGGTTCTCATTTACATATAATTTTCCAACTGCATTTCCTTAGCAACACAGAAATCCAGTGGCTTGCTCAATAGTTGAATTTAAACAGTTGAATTAAAAATTATTCCCATGTCAATTTTAAGTACTCCATACCAACCAAATACCAGTTTTCCTAGGCCATATTATTTTTTTCGAGGGCATAATCTCAAGTTGTCAGATGAAGATGCAATTGGGTGCGGGGCTGTTCCATCACAGTGTGTTCGTTAACACTCGGTAATCATAGTCTCGGTAGCCTACACGTATGTTAGCTTATAGAATGCAGAAGACTCAGCAAACGTGTCCCTTGATCGTCATGTAGTCCTACAGACTATTGAAACTACTTTTTCGGACGCCCAATCTCCTTGAGTTTCCCAGGGTTCTGCAGCAGCCAGTGCCTTTTGTACAAGCCACACAACCGTAACTATAGCGTGTGCCACACATAGGGACCGATGTTTGAGTTAGACAGGAACCCTGGACTGCATTTTTCTTGCATACAGTTAATTCCCATCAGCACAGTACTCTTTTGTACACAGTACACTGTTTCATTAGCATCCAGAGTAATCAAAGGGCAAAGTTATGCCCATTTTTAGACGAGAATCTCCTGCGATCATCGTTCCCATGGAGCCTTGCAGCTGTTTCACCGTGGCAGGACACAGGGACTGTCTGCTTTTATGCTAAAGGTCTTTCTTCTTTTCTTTATTTTTTTAAGCAAAAACATAGACAAACACCCAAATACGCACTGTAAAAGACAAAAAAGTTAACATTTAGTCATTTTTTTGTTCTCAACTCTATTAAAATGAAGGATGTAGAAGGCAAAGTTGCATCCATCTCTGACACCCATGCACAAATGTCCTCACCACCCGTTCAGAGAACCACTGTCACAAATTTACAAATTTGGTGAGTGTCCCTCTAGTCCATATTTTTTCACATTGTGATTGTATATATATCCATAAATAATACCTAGGACTGTTCTCTGTGTTTTTAGATTACATATAAATAATAAGAGGATCATTCCAGAAAAACTCGGCATTGCATTTTCAAAATTGATTTATTTTCATTCTCATAATCAATATGTAGCTGAATTTGAAAATTTAATCTCTATCTTTTTAAATGAGTTAAATTATTTTATACTTAATGTGACTACTGGATATATTTGTGCTTATTTCTGTAATTGTATAAAGAAATGTTTGAGCAGGATCATTTGATGTAATAATATTTCTTGGATATGTAGGACTTAAAAAAATGAGAAATGCACAGGCTTGAAATACCAAATCGTGCCCATTTTTGGAAGATTTTCCAGGAACTATTGGTGAATTGTTCTTTTCCAATGTAAACATTTAGTGCTATAAACTTCTTACCCAGCACCGTTCCAGCTATATCCCACAAATTTAGGTATGTTGTATTTTCGTTTTCATTCAGTTCAATGTATTATTTGAAATTTTTTCCTTGAAATTTCCTCTTCAACCCATGGATCATTTAGAAGCATGATGTTTAGTTTCTAAGAGTTTGAAGATAGTTCTGTTATATTCTTGTTACTGATTTCTAGTTTGATTCCATTACGGTCGGAGAACACACTCTGTGTGACTTCAGCTCTATGATTTCTCTTGGTGTCTTGATCTGTTTGTGCTGCTCTCACAAAACACCACAGACTGGGTAATACATAATAAACAGAGATTTATTGGCTCACAGGTCTGGAGGCTGGAAAGGTAAAGATCGAGGTGCTGGCATCTGGCAAGGGCCTTATTGCTGCATCTTAACATGGCAGAAGGCATCGCATGGCGGAAGGGAAGAGAGTGACAGAGAAAAAAGGGGCTAACCTCGTCCTTTTATAAGAAACCCACTCCCGTGATGATAGCATTAATTCATTCATGAGGACGGTGTCCTCATAACCTAAACACCTCCCATTAGGACCCACCTCAAAACACCCCTGCACTGGAGATTAAGTTTCCAACACATGGACTTTGGGGAACACGTTCAAATCATAGCACTTGGTAAGTGTTTTGTGAGCATTTGGAAAGAATATATAGTCTGCTGTTACTGGGTGACATGTTCTATAAATGTTGATTATATCTTGTTGTTCAACAGCATTACTGAGTTGTTCTACATCCTTTCTGAGTTTTTGTCTAGTTGTTCTAACAGTTGTTGAGAGAGGTGTTGAAACATCCACTGTAATTTTAGACTTACCTATTTCTCCTTTCAGTTCTATCAGTTTTTGCTTCACATATTTTGCATAAACGTCTAGGATTGCTTTATTTTCTTGGTGTATTCATCCTTTGTCATTATATAATGTCCTTCTCTTAACCTGGTAATTTTCTTTACTCTGAAGTGTACTCTATCTGATTTATAAGAGGCTCCTGCTTTCTTTTAAAATTAATTAATGTGTACATGGTATATCTTTTTACGTACTTTTATTTTCAACCTACTCGAATTGTTATAATTGAAAAGAGTTTTTAGGCAGCATATATTTGGGAAATTTAAAAAATCAACTCCACTAATCTCTGCCTTTTGATTGGTGTATTTAAATAATTTACGTTTATTGTAATTACTGATAAAGTATAAGTCTGCCTTTTTATTTTTTTGTTTTCTGTTTTCTCTGTTTTTGTTTCTCTCTTTTTTCTTTTTCTTGCCTATCTGTGGGTTACTTATATTTTTAAAATAATTCCATTTTGATTTATTTATAATGTTTTAGTGTATGTCCTTTTATAGATTCTTAATGATTTCTGTATTATATTATACATATAAGACTCATCACAGTTTATTGATGTTGACATTTTATCAATTTGAGTGAAGCGTAAAAACCTTACTTCCTTCTAAGTACCTGTAAGTCTCCCATTTATAATATAATTGACTTAAGTATTTCTTCGACATACATCGAGAACCACATCAAAAAATTTCTGCCTCAAAATCAAACATAATTTAGAAGAGGAGAAGAAAGTCTGTTTACAAGTATTTTTGCTTTTTCCATGTGTTTTCATCCTTCCTAATGTTCCCTAGATTCCTTCTTTCATTTCCTTTCAGTTTCAAGAAATTCCATTAGCCATTCTTTTAGGGTAGTTCTGCTGGTGAAAAACTCTCTTAGTTTTTCTTCATCTGAGGCTGAGTTAATTTCCCCTTTAATCTCAAAGGCTATTTTTGCTGGATATAAGACTTTAGGTTGACAGTTTTTTTCCTCTAGCTCTTGAAAAATTCATACCACTTCTGGTTTTCATGATTTCTGATGAGAAATCTATGTCTTTCAAATTATATTTCCCTTTCTCTCTTGCTGTTTTAAAGATCTTTTCTTTCAGAAGGTTGATTATGTTGTGCCTTGGCATCTATTTCTTTGGGTTTTACTATTTGGGATTCATTCCACTTCTTGAATCTTTAGGTTTATGTATTTTGCCAAATTTGGGAAATTTTTAGTCATTCTTTGTTTGAATACCTTTTCAGCCCTGTTCTCTTTCTTCTCTTCTTAGACTCTCATGACACAAATACCACATCTTTTGTTATTAGTACCACAAATCCTTGAGGCTCCGTTCATTTTGTTCTTTCAAAACAAAAGTTTTTTTTCTCTATTGCTAGAATTGAGTAATTTATATTGTTCTATCTTTAAGTTGTCTGGTTCTTTCTTTTGTCCTCTCCATTCTCCTGCTGAATTCACTTGTAAAGATTTTCATTTCAGTTATTATATATTTCAGGTCTAAAATTTCCATTTGTTTCTTCTTTATTTCTTTGTATTTCTTATATTTCTTTGTAGATATTTTTAATTTTTTGTTTCAAACATGTTCATAACTGCCTGTTGAAGCAATTTTTAATGGTGGCTGCTGTAAAATCCTTATCAGATAATTTCAGTGTCATCTCAATGTTGGTAACTGTTAATTGTCTTTTTTTCATTCAAGCTGAGATTTTTCCTGGCTCATGGTATGAAGAATGATTTTCAGTTGTATCCTGGACATTTTGGGTATTATGTTATAAGATTCTTAATCTTATTTAAATCTTCTGTTATAGCAAGTGTGTGTGTATAAATATACATTTGAATAATTAATCATTTCATGCTATTATTGTCATTCATTTTATTTTTGTATATAAGACCCACAACACATTATTGATATTTTTGCTTTGATATTGTTATCTTTTAAAGATATTAAAGATAGGAAAAATGTCTATTTTATTTAACTTTATTTAAATTATTTCTATCACACTTCTTTTCTCTGTGTACATGCAAATTTCCTTGCTATCCAACACTTTCTTTCTTCAAAAAAAAAAACTTTCTTCAATATTTTTTGACAGTAAATTTCTTTCAGCATTTGTTTGTCTAAAAACTCTTCATTTTGCTTTCATTTCTGTAAGACATTTTCACTAGATATAGAATTCTGGGTTGATTGATTTTTATTTCAATATTTTAAAGATGTCTCTCTATTTTATTTAAGCTTGGTTAATTTCTGATGAAAAGTTGTCTATAATTTTTACTTTTTTTCCTCTGTAATTTTTTTTTTTTTAATTTTCTGGCTGCCTTCAAGATTTTCTCTTTTATCTTTGGTTTTCTGCATTTTGATGATGATGTATGCAGGTATTTTTTTTAATCTTGCTTCAGGTTCCCTGAGCTTCTTCAACCTGTAGTTAGTTGACTCTCATTAATTTAAAAAAATTCTCAGCCAGTGTCTGTTTAAATGTTTCTCCTGCCCATCCTCTCTCTCTCTCTCTCTCTCTCTCTGTCTCTCTCTGTCTCTCTCAACTCCAATTGTATGTATCTTATATCATCCTATAGCTCCTGTACCCTTTGTCTATTTTTTCTTTCTTCTTTCTTTATGTTTCACTTTTTATAATTTTTATTTATCTATCTTTAGGTTCACTGAAGCTTTATTTTGATATGTCCAGTTTTCTGATAAGCCCATTGAAGGAGTTCTTCATCTCTGATATGTTTTTTATTTCTATTAATAACATTTTCACTTGACTCTTTTTACAGTGTACATCTCTCTGCTGAAATCCCCAATCTGTTCATGCATGTTGTCCACCTGTTATGCTAGATGCTTTGACATATTTAACATCTGTATTTAAATATTTGTTTATTAAAATATTTAACATACTGGTTATGTTAGTTCCAACATATTGGTCATTTCTGGGTCAAGTTCTGTGGACTGCTTATTATCATTGCTACAGCTTAATGTGGTAGTGTAATGCTGACCATCAAGAAAGAAAATAAAAGCAGTGTGAAGATTGAAAAGAAAGAGATAAAGCTATCATTATTTTAAGACACTATGATCATAGAAAATTCAACAAAACCCAGAAGACAATAAAAGAGCAAACTTCAAAAATTCAAATTTACACGTTTCAGGGCCAGAAGTAGTAAGCTTTGGGTAGGAGAAGTAAAGGAAAACAGACAGTCTGCTCAGGTTACACTCCAAGTGTTGAGGACCTTCCAAAGGGAAAGAATACAAAATTATGTAAATTGCTACAACTCTTTCTTGGGTTTTGGAAGGGGCTCCTGGAAACGAGGGGTTGTGAAACTGAAGCTCCATCAGCTTCAAGATAGCCCGTGTTCATGATTAGAAGAATTAATATTGTTAAAATGTCCATACTACCCAAAGTGATATATAGATTCAATGCTATCCCTATTCAATGATGTTTTTCACGGAAATTGAAAAACAATTCTAGAATTGATATGGAACCACAAAAGACCCTGAGTCTTGAGAAAGAAAAACAAAGTCGGAGGCATCACACTTCCTGATTTCAAATTATGTTACAAAAACATAGTAATCAAAACAGTATGATACTGGCATAAAAATGGTACATAGATCAATGGAACAGAATAGAGAGCCCAGGAAGCAACCCATGCACATACAGTGAACCACTTTTCAATGAACCTACCAAGAAGACACAATGGAGAAAGAATAGTCTCTCCAATAAATGGTGTTGGGAAAACTGGATATCCACATGCAGAAGAATGAAACTGGACCCTTATCTGACACCATACACAAAAATCTAAACATAAGACTACAAAACTCCTAGAAGAAAACATAGGGGAAAAGCTCCTTGATATTATTAACAGCCTTGGCGAGGATATTTTGGATATCTCACCAAAAGCACAGGCAACGAAAGCAAGAATAGACAATTGAGATTTCACCAAACTAAAAAGCTTCTGCATAGCAAGGGAAACAGTCAAGAAAATGAAAGGCAGTCAATGGACTGGGAGAAAGTATTTGTGAACCATATATCAGATAAGGGGCTAATAGCCAAAATATATCAGGAACTCAAACTCCATAGCAAAAGTACAAATAACCCAGTTAAAACATGGGATAAGGACATAAATAGACATTCCTCCAAAGAAGATATAAAAATGGCCAACAGGTATATGAAAAAGTGCCCAACATAATTAATCATCAGGGAAATGCAAATCAAAACCACCATGACATACCACCTCACACCTGTTAGGACAAGAGGTAAGTACTGGTGAGGGTCATGGAGAAAAGGGAACCCTTATACACTGTTGATGGGATGTAGATTAGTGTGGCCACTGTGGAAAACAATATCAAGGTAATAAGGAAATTAAAAGTAGAATTATCATATGACCCAGTGATTCTTCTTCTAGGTGTACATTCAAAGGAGATGAAATCACCACCTTCCAAAGATGTCTGCACTCCCATGTTCACTGCAGCACTATTCACACAGCCAAGATACAGACGCCACCTAAGTGTCCACCAGTGGATGAATGGATAAACGAATTGTGACATGTGTATGTGTATATACACACACATACGTATGCATATGTACATATGTACACACATAATGGAATATTATTCAGCCTTGAAGAAGGAGATCCTGCCACTTGTGACAACATGGATGAACCTGGAGAATATTATTCTAAGTGAAATAAGCCAGGCACAGAAAGACAAATGCTACATGATCTCTTTTATATGTGGAATCTAATAAAACAAAACAAAAAACCTCAAATACATAGAAACAGAGAGTAAAACGGTGGCTACCAGAATGAGAGGGGGGAATGCGAAGTTGGAAGTCCAAGGGCATAAGCTTGCAGTAAGGGAGAAAAATAAGTCTACAGTCTTGAACGTGCAGCATGAGGACTATAGTTAATAATATTCTATCGTATACTGAAAGTTTGCTAAGAGAGTAGACTTTAGGTGCTTTCATGACAAAAATAAAAAGGTAATCATGTGAGATGATGGCTGTGTTAGCTTGACTATGATAACCGTTTCACTGTGAATAAATACATCAAACCATCATATTATACACCTTAAATATATACAACTAAAAAACAACCCATACCTCTCAAAGAGAAAGCTTCATTTCAGGGTTCGAAATGACTCATGCCAACAGCCACATGGCAGGACAGAGGAGATGGCCCCCAGGGCGAGGCCGCTGACAGCGTTGTGTCTGGAAAATAGGAGCCCCAGAGCTGAGAATGTCATATGTGATTCTAAGAGAATAAATCAGATTGTTGCAACCAAAATCACCTGAGGAAGTTTTATGCGTAGCCCAGCAGTGCTTCCTGTGCTCAAAACTTCCTTCGTGGAGAAAATTTAGACCCTAAAGTAGATTCTGACAAATGCCTAAAGTCATGGCGAGTCTCTGGATGGTGTCTAGATTTGTGGTATAAAATAAAGTCATTCTGAGCTGAGGCTAGTCGTAAAAGTAAGTGAAGAACTTGGGTACTAACATTTTGGGGCAAAAAATGAGAACTAAATATAAAGTAATATAAATATAAAGTAATAAGACATCTTCTTTTGTGGCTAACTCACTCCAGTGCTATTTCCCAGAATGGAACAGAGGTCAACTGTCAGGATACGTCAAGTAGCTCCTAGACTAGCTATCCTCATTGGGATGAAGATTTTTCTGGTGTGCGTCCATTTAGTGAATTACAAAACTATTCTAATATTCAATTTCCTCATACAGATGTAGAATTCACAGCCTACCTACTGCTAGGGTTGTCATGAAGATCAGGTGGCAGAATGTATGTGAAACACTCAGCGCGGAGCCTGGAATACACTGAGTGCCCGTAAGTGTCAGCTCACGTGTTGCTGGTGTTCAGCACCTTCCATTTTCAGTTTGCTTTTCTGGCAGCATTTAAAAGTCATATTATTTAACGTTCATAACCTCCCCAAAGTTAGGGATTATAATCTCCATTTAACAAATGGAAAAACCTAAGTCTTGGCGACATTAAGAAGCTTCCCAGTCTCAGGAGCGAGTGAGCAGGGGGCAGGAACCCAGCTCCTCTGTGGCTCCGCGCTCAGTGCTCTTCCCACTCCCCACAGTCTCTCGTTTGTTGCTTTCACGCTACACACAGCGTGGGCTCCCGCAGCGTGCAGGTGTGGACTGCAAGGCTTTGCTCTCACATAACAGAGGAGGGGGCGGAGCCTCCGGGAAGGGAAGTGGTTTGACTAGGTTCCCTCGCCTAGTAACTTGGGGAACCTAAATTGAGCCCGCATCCACTGCGTCCAGTCATGAGTTCTTCCCAGAGCAGCGCACACTCTCTCTCATGCCAAGTCCACAGACAAGGTTCATTTGTGGTTTCTACTTCGAAAGTCATAATTTGCGATCCTCACTTATTTCCTGAGACGTGGCCTCAAAGCAACATCAAATCGAAGATGCTGCATGGAGATACTATTTCCTGGAAATCTTGGTGATGAGCAGCAGAGCATTTGGCAGGATTTCTTCTCATCAGGATCTGTCGTGAAGCATTTGCGGAGAATGAATTTCTCTTTAGAAAAGATCTGCCAGTATTATATGCTTGATCTAGCTACAATTTTTCCATTTCAGATTTTCTGTTTTTCTGCATTTATGTGGAGCATCCCTTCAGCTCAGTAGGAAATGATCTTTGTTTGATGAACAGTATAAAATTCTCACACCAGGCAGCAGTTCGATGCAGCCGCTCCTGCTCTGCTAGCATGCACCTCGGTGTGTCTCCATCGCTGGCTTACACGGAGCTACCTGGATAACTCCCGGGTAACAGGCATTTGCATCCTACAGATTAGGACATCTCCAGCCCATTGACCATAGCACATTATCCTTCCATTACCACAGTGGTGCCAATTCTAAAATTACTGCTGCTCATTTTTAAATTGCTGTAAAATGATCCTGATGTGTGGATGCTTCTAGCATTTTGACTGTTGGATAAATTGTTTCCTGCTCTATTTACTTTTGGATATCAAGGTATCATCTGTTAAAAATGACCTTATGGTCACCCTTGACTCCCCGATGACTGGTGTGCCTATTGAACTAGCAATGACCGAGGCTTTTGAGCAGTCTTGTGATTCTGAGAGGGACAAGTGTTGGCCGTCCATGTTTATGCTGTGGGATGGTGCCCTTTGGGGCTTTTCCATTAAACGACGGCCTCCGCTGGTCTGGGCTCTCACCACCCACTGTTACATTTCTTTTTC
>RJWJ010018874.1:12565-31115 GCA_004363605.1 Indri indri
CTCTTGCCTGGGGCGAGTGCCGTGGCGTCAGCCTAGCTCACAGCAACCTCAAACTCCTGGGCTCAAGCGATCCTACTGTCTCAGCCTCCCGAGTAGCTGGGACTACAGGCATGCGCCACCATGCCCGGCTAATTTTTTCTATATATATTTTTAGCTGTCCAATTAATTTCTTTCTATTTTTGGTAGAGACGGGGTCTCATTCTTGCTCAGGCTGGTCTTGAACTCCTGAGCTCAGAACTATCCACCCGCCTCGGCCTCCCAGAGTGCTAGGATTACAGGCGTGAGCCACCGCGCCCGGCCTGTTACATTTCTGACTTCGTCTGTCTCCCTGCTTGTCTGGAAGGTGCCATGGCTTTGGCTTTGTTACCAGTAATTTCTATAGTTAAGAATTAAGAGAAATGTGAAATTCCTTTCTTAGTTGATTAATGCTTAAAACAACTGGGCTTAGATATTTGAGTTGAAAAAGGAAGTCGAGTCTTGGTTACTCAGTGCTTGGGGTGAGTGTATTCATTAGAATGCACATATTTACATTAGTTTCCATGAAAACACATTTGTTTGTACAAATATGGAACAGAATAAGAAAATGTTTACAGCATTCCCACTCGCCAATTCAGAAATAACTCATCCTGCAGACAAATGGATGAACCAACCCCCTTGCTCCTCTCCGCCAACGAATCAGCACAGGAAGCCACTGTGGTTCTTTATGGCTAATTTCTAAACATCAAGTTCACCTCTTACAAAGAACCTCGGAGGTCATCTGGTTCAACTGAACCGACTCAGAAGTGCCTCCTCTGAGATCCCCGCAGGTGCTCACCAGCTCTTCCCAAACAAGTGCACAGAAGGGAGCCCTCCCTCCTTAGACGGTGACCATTGCTTTTCTGAACAACTCTGCTCAGATGTTCTTTCTATGTCGATGCAAAGTCCGGATCTTTATAAGCTCTTCCTATCTGTTCTAATTCTATCCTCTGGAGCCAATCAAAACAAAGCTTCTCCCTCTTCCACAACAGTGCTATGAACATTCGCAGGAAGCCCTCTCATCGTCCTTTGTTTTTTGCCTCCAGCAAACATCTCATTCTTTAAGTATTCCTTTTAAGACTTGGTTTCTACTTCTGTCAGCGCCCCCTCCACCCTGGCTGCCCTGCCTTGACCTTGGACTAGGCCGGGTACAAGGTGACGACACCCCCTCACCTTGCAATATTTTTTTGGATTTCCTCTGAGAGACGGTAAGTACCCAGCCACCAATTAAAGTCACAAAGTAATTATTTTTGGCTATAGTATCATTACTGGAAGGTTATGGAAATGCATCCAGTCCTCTGGCTATGGTCGGTGGTAGGTTGGAGTGGATGACGCTGAAGCTTTACACACTCAAGTGGCTGTTTCTCCTTCTCTGCGGACGTGGTGCCACAGCCCCATCTGGCTTTCCCCCGAGGCAGGGGTTCTCAGTGAAGGGCGGGAACAGACCAGAAAGTCCCCATCTCTCCAGAGGGACAGAGGATAGAAGTTTGTAAGAGGCTTCCAGGTGACTTTGATATGCACATGTCCCCTTTCAAGAATTGAGAACCACTGCCCCAAGGACTGCTCTGTTCTTTGAGGAAGGACTCCTGATTTGTCCTTTTTGGGATCCAAAGAAGTCAGCTTCGCAGGCCCAGGTGAACCCACTTATATCTGTTCCTCTACTTTCTCAGCAACTTTAAGAAAAAAGGCAAAGGTTGTCTATAAGGTTTTAAAGCTGATTCTGGACTCTGATGTCCGCACACAAGCGTTTGTTAGGAACACCACATCCCACAGGAACACCAGGCAGCTCGACTGTTTAAATTCCCACTCAGCAAGGCCTGTCCGTGTTCCTTCCCAAGACACCCTGCCAATCTCTCCCTTGATGCTTTCAAGGGACTCAAATGATGTCCAGATCCAAGTTCAGAAGGGATTACAGTCGGAGATCATTTTGAAGCTTAATGTCTCAGAACATTTTTTCTTTTAATTTCAAATTTGTTATTTTAAGCACACATTGTGATTTAATGACTCTTTTTGGGATTTCAGTTTGTGGTTGAGGTCCGAGAGCTGAGGAATGCATGTTTAATTTTTTTTTATCCTATAACCAGTGTTTCATCTTAGACTAAATAGATGCACGTTTTAGAAATCCCACAGAATCACTGAGAAAAGCACTGATGTTTATATAAATGCTTGCATGTTTGAGTGAATTTGACTAAAGGAAACAATATGATCTGGTTCCAAAGGCTTTGTGGAAGTCACTAAGCCCTTAATTTCTCCACCAGCATTAATTTATCCCTTATCTATGTCCTTACACAACTTTATGTGTGTGTATAGCCCTGGAATTTATTTATGGGTAGCAGGGTCTTCCCACCACTGGCCTGGTCTTTGTGGCCCCTAGCACCTAGCACAGTGGATGTTTGCTCGTTGATTTGAGGCTGAACTCTGGCTGAGTTTTATCATCCTTTCCATAGAAGCAGTGAAGGAAACTGGTTAGAGCTGGATGGATAAGGAGAGAGAGCATCACAGTGGGGCTTTGAGAAACAAGAGCTACAGGTCTTCCCCAGGAAGCGGGGTGGATGGGGAGTGCAGACCGCCTTTTCAGACTCTGTAAAGTCTCTACTCAGGCAACGCCACAGCTGCACTTGAATACATGTCTCTCAACACCAGAAAGGTGGAGAACTATTGGCCACATCAGACAGAATTATCTCAAAGCTTCTCTTTTGTGGGCTGTGCTCAATGGGCTGAGCTTCTGGAGAACAAATCCATGTCTTATTCATCTCTGGATCGACACCATGGAGCATGCCAACCTCCACGTGCACAATAAAAGTGCACTGAATTTTAATATTTAAAGAAGCAAGTGACTGAACGCTCAGGGTGGGTAGAGAACACACGTAGATAGTTCCCGCGGACTTCTTGGTTGCACCAGCAGAAAATAATTTAACAATATGCACATGATTTCCCAGTCGATGCACAGAATTCCTAGAACTGATCATTTCTATTCCCACTGCTGGGCATGAATATGCAAAAAGTGGCAAAATCACCCAAATAGATGCAGAACATATACAGAAAATGAGACATTACAGATAAATAAATACATTTCAGCTTGAACATTGATTCCTGAAGCAGAATACAGCCACACAAAGAGACTGTTTTTAAAAGAATCAATGGATTGAACGTCTGCAGACTTAGTTCTAAGTTCAGTGAGTTCTGTGACAATTGGAGGACAAATGTAGTTTTTGGCACACTTCGAGTGTGGGACTAGGTGGGGAGAGGGGGTCACTCCCGGGCCCACCAGCTGGCAAGGGAGCCAAGCCACTTTAATGATAGCGGAGGGGAGCTGTCAGGGTTTCCAGGGATTTTAATAGTCGTGCGGTCAGAGTTCCCTGAGTAAATAGCTTCCATTTCCACTCCTGCAGCCAGCTGGCCCGGTGGGGACCACCTAAGTTGTGTGACCCGAAGGAAATGGAGAGGCAGGTTCTCTCCTCTCTGCTGCCTGAAATCCCACCATTAGCAGGACGGGCCCTTACTCAAGGTCGCTTCCCAGTTAAAATTTAAATACTACTAAGAGGGATGATATTTTAAACTTCTGTTACTCCTTTCAAGCCCATTCTGCTTATGAATGGGCTTTAGAGCCTGTTATAAAATAGGTATTGAGCGGGTGAGGGGGAGAGGGCTCTGAAGGAAGCCCCGAGATTGCCCTCCTGGCCTCAATCGCCACCCCCTCCAGCTGTGCCCTTCCCCAAGGACTTTGCAGCTTCCCCATCGAGAGGTGGAGATATTTTCCAGCCCCTTGATACTGAGCTTGGCCTTGGCCAGTGGGACGGATGAGGATGAAATGCAAGGCAGGCTGATGTGGCCAAGTGACCAGCTGGACTGCTCCGACACCTTCGCCACTGTTGCGAGGATAGGCGTGCACCGGCCTGCTGGAGGCTGGAGGCTGGAGCTGCACAGATCTCAGCCCAGGGCACCAGCCCCCGCAGCTGGGGGGGTGGGGGGGGTGGGGCGGGTCCTGGGGCGGCCAAAACCCAGCCGAGTCCCAGAAACGTGAGCGAATCCACACAGATGGGTTGAATTCCTTGGGCTCCTGCGCTAGGTCAGGGTTTATTTTTGTGGCTGCAGAGCTCTCAGGGCCGTCTGGGGTGCCACGTTCTTGTGGTGATAAGTAGCTGATGTGCTGGAGGGAAGCAGGGCCCGGGGTGGAGAAGGCTGAACACTGTCAAGACAGCATCTGCCTCCCTCACAGCTGGGGGCTCCCGCGCTGCCTGCACGTGTGGGCCGACGTGACGGCGGCACCCGCTCACAGCCGGCGGGAGGCCGATGTGTCCCCCTGAAGTGGATGTGCGGCAACTGTGTCTTGTATGTGTCTGCCGTCGAGGGCAAGGAGGTCCAGGAGGGAGGGACCATGAGTCACGTCACGGCTGGCGTGTGCCAGCGACTGTGCCATACAGGCTGCCGTTATGGTCTCGGCCAGCCCTTGCCGTAGGCCTGTGAGTCCGGAATCTTCTCCCTTCTACAGACAAGAAAACTGAGACCTAGCGAGATTAAGTAACTTAACCATGTAAATCGGGGCTGGCAAACACCTCCTGTTAAGGAGCAAGTACCTTACGTGTGGCAGGCCCCGGGCAGTCTCTGTCACGCACGCGACTCTGCCGTCGTGGCACCAGGGGGGCAGTGGACGATGTGTGAGTGAGTGAGTGTGCGCCGGCAGAAATCATTCGCAAACACCAACATCAGATTTCATACAATTTTCACATCACAAAATAATATTCTTTTGGCCTTTTTTTCACACCCATTTAAAAAAGTACAAGCCATTTTTAGCTCACAGGCTCTGTACGAAAACAGGCCATGGACCAGGGCTTGCCACCCGCTGAGGTAAATGTCGAACCTATAAAATTTTGCAACTGACTGGGAGGCCAAAAAATCTTTGTAGAGTTCGGACGTTTCTTAGATTCTGTTGCCTTCATTCCTGTTGCATAATACCCTCCCGTGTAAAAATCAAGCAAATATCCACTGCCCTTGTGGAGTGGTACTAGACACAGTGGGCCGAAGTGCGACTCTGCGTTCGCAGTCCTTTTGGAACCAGCTAGACTGAGGCGTGCGCCCGTGTGCGAGCACATGTGAGGCATTCAGCGAGGTAACGGCACGCCCCGCAGGAGAGTGTCCATGAAGCAGGTATGCGGGCACTATTACGGCCGCCACGCTGCAGATTAGGAAACGGGGCTCGACGTGGTTAAGCAACTCGCTCAGACTTGCTCAGTAAGGGGAGTCCAAAGCCAGATGCCTGCTCACCGCTGCAGAGCCAGTGCCGGGACCGCCACCCACTGTGCTCTCCGCTCTCCTGGGAAGACAGTCGCCTTTGGCCCTGACTGTCAGTGCAGCCCTTGCCTGTCACCAGCTCCGTGTGAATCATACCCTGCCCGAGGCTGTCCCAGCAGAACAAAACAGGAAAATAAATAGTCACAAGATAAAAGGAGCAGCAGGGCTGTTTAAAATCAAGAGAGGAAAGCAAACTATTAGGAGGCCGTTCTGCTCTCAGGCCTTCGCTGCACTGACGAAGTTCCGATGCCTGGCAGGGCCTGGTGTCCTTGCAGATTTCCCTGGGAGAAGCCAATCAATGCGATTGTGCCACATGCCGCCATATCCCCGAGCTGGAGTTTCACCCACAAGACAGGCCGGTGCCCTTTCTGACTCTGGCTAACGGGTCCACAGCCTTCTCAGAACAAGAGCACTGGCTTCCCCTCCCTCCGCACTGAGTCCACCGCAGGCATCACGCCCCACGCCGCGCTGTGTGCCAGGGCCGAGCCAGTGCACGCGGGTGTGGCCAGCCTCCCCACGGCCCCACGAGTCCTCCCATTAACAAAGCTTACCACACATCGAGCTATTTGTTTCCTGCGTTTCTCCCTCTCATGTGTGATACAGGCACACTGGACACCTGCGTGTGTTACGAAGCAGGACTTGGAAGCCTGAGTCTCTGTTCCCCAAGCCTCCCCCTGTTGACCTAGTGAATCTGAACAAGATATTTCCATTATTGAGACTCAGTTTCCTTCTGTGTAAAGTGAGTGGTTGTAGTCATATCTGAGAAAGCATTTATAAAACTCTAAAGGCCCTCCATAGGTAAACCAACATTATATAAAGCCCGCAAAGTGTCGGTAGCTCCGATTGCAGCAGCACTGCCAGCTGGGGAGGCCGCGAGCAAGCTGGATCCGATTGGAGGGAAGCCCAGGAACTCGCGGGGCCGGCCCTCCTGGCCCGGGTGAGGTGAGGCAGCTCGTCTTGGGTGGGGTCCCTGCTACGACGTCAGGACTGCAGGTCTCCTGCTGTGTGCACTGCTTCCATGCTCCAGTGCTGACACACGACCTTTTTAAAACTGCAGCCCCCACCTCTTTGCAGCCAGAGTCCACTGCATCGCTGCCTCTTCCCAACCGACTGGAAGCAAAAGCTAAGGGAGTTATAAAGCATAATCCGCAAGCAGCACACGATGTTTAAGAGGTCATGTGTTCTTACTCTTTGTCTATCACGCGTGTTCAGTTAGTCATGACGCCTACATCATATCATTTTGTCTCAAGAAATGAAGCAATAATGAAGTGGACGTTGACTTCTCTTTCACGTCTGCCTTCCTCTCCGGGTTCTGGCCGCCATGCAGCCGACCCCCATACCGCACACCCTCCGCAGCTCCACGCTCCCGTGCCCAGAGGAATCCCTGCCGGCTCTGCGAAACAGCTTTGGCCTCCTGAGTGGGCACAATGGGGCATGGTCAACATGCTCGTCAAAGCTTCAAGGTTGGATGGGTGGGACGGAGCCCATGACGACAGACTTTTCCCTGGAAAGCACCCCGAAGGTCCCGGAGTGGTTATGGGTTAGCACGGACTAGTTTGCCCTTAGGAGGATGGCTCGGGCTGTGGTGTGAATCACGGGTTTGAGGGGGTGATAAAGTCGGAAGGATCCACTAGAAAGCTACTGACATGACCCAGCACAGCAAAGAAGGCTGCGTAAGCCAAGGCGATGGGGCAGGAGGAGGGAAAGGAGATTTGACGGCTCCTCAGGAAGACACAACTGACGGGACTTGCGGATCAGTTAGATGCTGAGGACAAAGAAGAGAGAAAACTCCAGGCTTCTGCGTAGGTGAATGGGGAAGGCCGTGACCCAGAGAGAACACGGATGGAAAGCCGGTTTGTGGGGGAAGAGGGTGTGTTCCGTTTTTGACGTGTTGGGTTCGAAGTGCTTTGGATACGTCCAAGCAGAGGTGTCGGGCCAGCACTCGGGCAGTGCCTGTCAGGTCCAGAAGGGCAACTGCAACTGGTGACACAGTTTCAGTTGAGAATAAATTATCTCTGAGTTTTGTTCACGAGAAGACTCTATGGGTCTGTGATGGGCAGTGGCCAATCCATTAGGCCTGTCTTTAAAGCAAGTTTAAGACTGAAGTTCTGTATATTTGTTTCATAGAAATACATACATTTAAATCTCTAATAACACCTTTCTTTTCTAGCCACATTATGTTTCAGTTCAATATTACTGAGAATGCATTTCTTTTTGACTTCCCTCCAAGTCGAAGGGGGTTCAAAGTGGTGTGGCACGTGTCAAGCGAGCGTCGACGGTGTTCGGGAATTAGACTCGACGCTGAATGACGTCAGCCCTGGCTTTCTGTTCAGAGGAACCGCAGTGAGCTCACTCTCCTCTTTAACTGTGCGGGCCACTGCCAGTCCCTCGGGCAATCGACCCCACAGTTGTCCCCAGCCAGAAAGTGGCCCAAGACTTGACGTGGCCTGGTATTTGGGATGGGGAGACAGGAAATAAGAGGCAGTGATTTTATTTGTTTCTACAAGTTACCAAAATGTACTGGGTCCTTCCCAGGGGTCTCGTGTCAAGACGCTGGGACCCAGCTGTGACACGGGGGGCGGGGGGGCATCTGCCTTCAATTGCCATCAGCGATGAGTGTGAGGTGTGGAACGTACAAAACCTCCTAAATGTTTACGTGCCAGGCTGAGGAGTTTTAATAGGTAAAAAATAAAAGCTATACCTTTTCCCTCTTTGAAGCACAGCTCCAAATGGCCCGGAATAGTGCATGGAATGAGCTACAGTGCTGACCTTCACGCACGGCAGCAGACAGAGCCATTGACCAACACCACAGCCCCGTGGAGAGTCGAGTCATGAACTGGATGAGCAGCGCATTATGCCGTCTCTACTGCAGATTCCTCATGGCTACTGGAGTCTTCACCGAAGCCTCAACCACTTCTCAAATAACTTCACTTTTTATTATTCCAAAATGAAAGAAAAGCTGTGTATTCAAAACCAGTTTAAAGAGCATTTACTTACCCGTGACCAGAACTGGGGAGGTGGCCTGTGTTTTTGGCTTACGTGCGTTGGCACACGCACCCCAACACGGGCTGCGGGGATCTAAAATCCACAGATGGTTCTTCATTCATAACTGAGGGCAAATTAGTAACTAGAATTAAAATCTCACAACTTTACTTACCCTTCTTTTAGTGCAAGCTCTGAAAAACTGGTTTGAGAAATTGGTTGTGTAACTTTCATTCTTAGAATTCGAGAATCTAAAAAAACCCAGAAAGGTTGTTGGGAGCTCCGTTTCCCAGGATCTAAAGGCTTCTTAGCAGGGGGACGGACAGACACATGCCCCGGGCTCAGCTGACTTCGCTCCCCAGACTCTGAACGCGCCTCCAAAGCTCAATTGATCATCTGCCTTATTTTGGCCACAGTCTATTTTCACTCGTCAGGAGAGAAATGATTCCTTTTTATCTCTGTCTTTTCCTGACTAATTCGATTAAATCAGTGCTCAAGTACACCATGCGATGAGGACAGGCGTATAGTTTTTATTCTTCAATATGTAGATCCTTCTTTCTCTAATTTCTAATAAAATGACTTTTCTTTTTTTATTAAAGCTTACCTTTTGGCTTTCTGATAATTTGAAGACAAATTTGAACATCATAAACGATAGTAATTCACACAGAGCTTAACTGACTATAAAACTCATTTAAAAAGGAAAATCTTTGGTACAAATGATTGTTATAGAAACTGAGCAAAGCCTGGTCAGAGTCATGCTTGGAAAAGCTGGACCGGCCTTCCAGATTTTAGAAGTTTAAGAAAAAACTGTTTTTCTTCTTTTGCCTCCATGCAAACGTTTTCCTGAGGCACTTTGGTTTTTAGACTTGAGCTTTGAGGGCAGGGAGCATCTTTTAGTGAGGGCTGGGGTGGAGTCTGCATGCCCCCTTCCTGCAGGGACGAACTTCCACCCCGGCCTCCAGGGTCCCAAGGGGATATGGACACAGGATCACTTGTCGTCTTCGGGGACCATGCGGAGCACAGGTGCTAGCGGAAGTCTCCGTGGGTTAGGAGCGGAGGTCGGCAGCATGAGCAAGCGTTATCCCAGGGGCCCCAAACCTCCAGGCGTCAGGCTGGGAGCAAGGCAGAGCTTGCCATTGCTCTTTGAGGCCCTGGAGGAGCTGACGGAAGCCCTGGGCCTGCAAGAACAGCTTTGGCTCAAAACCCATTTGGCGCTGGCTTCAGGAAAGACAATGGCACAATGCACTAAGCTGGAGGGACACAGGCTGGGGACATGAAGGTGAGAGGTGACAAAAATAAACCCCTGAGCAGGCTGGGAGCCGACCTCACAAAGGAGTCTGTGATGCTTCTGGAAGGGCTTATGCCTCACTTCCCATCAAATTTGGATTAGCTGCAGTGAAGGAGGAAAGAGAACAAATAAGGGAAATCCACAGATAATCCTTAAACCCCCATTTGGGCTAATAGTTTAAATTCCTTCTGTGCCAAGCCAAGCTCTTTCTTGTTTACCGGAGTTGATAATGACGGACAAAATAAACCAATCTCACTTTAGCCTCCTTTCTGGCTGCCCCGCCTCAGCATGTGCATGGGGCTCTGGGGAGCCTGGTCGGGGGACATCTGTCCCAGCCCCACTCGGGAGCTGGAGGGGCGCGAGACGGGCACCGGCCCCCGGGTGGATGCTGAGGGTCCCGCGCTAGGCCACAGGCCAGCGGGGCCGGGCAGTGCAGGGCACACACAGCGGACCAGGGAGTGCAGAGCCCTGGGTGAGAGTGACCCATGGGAAAGGGTGGCCCGGGACTGCGCTGGACGTAGCCTGAGTGGAGGCAGAGAGCCCAGGGAAACTGAGAAAGTGAGACCCTGGGGAGACGGCAGTGCTGAGGCGGGGGTCTCTCCCCTCCCTCCTCCCTCTCCCCTTCTCCCCCGGACGTCCATTAGCTTAAAGCTGCAGGCTTGGTCATGACAAAACCACACCCTAGCTAGAAGTTGCCTCAGCCTCAGCTTGTCCCTGAAGTTCTAATAAGCCCCAAACCCTGACCCCAACCCCAGTGTGCAATAGCGAGTGGCTGTCTTCTGTGTCCAGGCACCTCTGAGATACCCTTTCCTTGGTGAGCCCCTCGTGAGATGACGTCACCTACTTTTCCCTGGACTTCTCAAATCACTTTTCCTGGGGACATTTCTCGAAACAGTGGAAACAGCTGCTCACGGTCTGCAGATCTGGGCTCTAACCCAGTGGTGTCACCAAGGAACTTGGTGACCCTCAAGTGACTCACTTTGCTGCTGGGTCTCTTGCCTCATCTGTAAAATGGGAATAAAGTTAGCCAGTCTCACTCAGCTCGCAGGGCTGATGCAACAAGAGCAACTTATCCTTTCTGTTGAATAAATAGACTGAAAGAACACGTCCCAGGGGCCCTCCCTTGCTTCCCTTCTTCCTTCCTTTTCCTTGTGTTCTTTTCGGAAGCCCCTCTGGCCATGCGAACACTGACTCTTCCAGCATTCCTCATTGATACTCTGATGTTTTTCAACTCTTTTCCATGTGGTAATAATTTTATAAATATGTTCTGGAAAATATTTTGAAAAGACTAAATGATGTAAATACAACAAAACAGTGGACCCAATAGTCTTTCAGACACTAACATATTCTACAGATATCAGTTAGCAAGTTATTATTAAAGAACTAGAATCTTCCGGGGGTACATGAGGTTAAAAGGGCAGATTGAGCTCAAATTCCACGTACTTGAACAGGACTAGCTCCCATTTAGAAAGTGGAACTCCCGGACAGCCCTGGAGAGACATCTGTGGCCACCTCGTGTTCTTTTCCTCTTGGCGTCTGACATGCTTTAGCTTACACTGGAGCCACAGCGGTTTCTTGCCAGCTGCCAATAACTTACGGCGGCTCTTAAATCAGTCTTGCCAGTCTTTTTTCTGAAAAAATAAAAACCCAGCCTGCTAGTGAATGGCTAAGCCATTAAAGAGGTCCTAGTTCAAAGGCACAACTCATCCTACTGTGCTTTCCTGACTTTGAGGACTGAAAATGGTTTCAGCCCTTCCTGAAGCTTCTAGAGGACCTTGCCCTCCTCCCCGCACTCCCCTCCCCCACCATAGTCAAAGAGCCTGTAGACAATCGGCTTTCCTTGTCCCCTCTGCGACAGGGGCCGAGGAGAAAGGCAGCCCTGCCCACTCACAGAGCTCATAGGAGGACCAGCTTCTCACCAGAGAAAGCAAGCGGCTTCTCCCAGAGTCTCAGCCCAGCCGTGCTGTGGAAGGCAGCAAGTCCCACGTCTCACAAGTGCAAGGGCATCTCTGCCAGCTGGTGTCCCCACCTCCTTGTTACCCATCCCTGAGCCCTGAGCTCAAGGCCACTCACACAAGTGAACCGAGCCCTACAATCAGAGCTCTCGGCATCTTCCTAAGGGAGCATGTCTAGGAGTTTGCTAGGCAGGATGTTCCTAAGCAGACTTCAGAGCATCAGAGCTTCCCGATTGAGCAGGGCTGTCACTAAAAAGCAAACAGAGGTGTCACATTCAACACACCTCCACACAAGAGTCCTTGGAGGTAGCTCTTCCACCAAGAAAGGTTAGGTGGCTATTCATGAAAACAAGCAGAGTATGACACCTTCCCTCCCCTCCCCTCCCCCCCCCTCCCCTCCCCTCCCCTTCTCTTCCCTTCTCTCTTTTTTCTTTGTTTTAGGACATTAGGTGCAGCATACCCACAGAATTTAAATGAAATGCTGTTACTTTCATAATTCGGCTGTTTTGGAGAAGCACAGTGATGACCCCAGCCCCGAGGACCTCACTAGTATTTTACTGTTCTTGCATGTCACCAGGAAACTCCTGCAAGCAATCTCACAACAAGCAATTTGTAACAGTGGAAACCACCACAAGCCACTGGGAGAGGATCTCTTGTTTTTTAAGTAGATCTTTTTGATCTTTGAGGTATTTGCTTGGTCTTGCCTGTTTGGTGTCCCTTGAAGGACTTTTTATAAAACATGAGACTCCTTCCACATTAGGCATTTGAAATCCAACTGTTTTTTAGGTTGCAAAAGAGGTATTCTTTTGCAGACCATCTGTTATTTAGTAACATGCAAATTACCAATAAATAATTCCAGATTCTTTTTTGCAAGCATAGCTATAAACAAACTGCTCCACATGCAGAAATGGAAGTCATTTTCCCTTTGAAAATTCATTAAGTCGTTCAGCATTGGAAGAGATCAGGGGAGAAGCTCAGAAGCTTCCTAGCAGCTGCCGACAAGTGTTATTATCGCACACAAACAATGACATGACGCTGAACGCTGGCAGTCTTCGAGAATCTTCGTGCTGCCCCTTAACTCCAGGGGCCTCACCATTCAGTGTGTATGTGGGACTATGAAACCCTTTAAGATCAACTTACGTAAAATAATCTCATTTGTTCTTTTTGTTTGTTTGTTTGTTCTTTTAGCCTGGTGAAACATTGGCAAACTACGATTCCGCTCCTGTGAAATAATACAGAATCACAAATAAAAATTACATTTAATTTTTTTGTTCCTAGGAAGTTGTTGAGACACCAAATTTCCTAAGTGGTTTATCAAACAAGCCACTGCCATTACATAGGAAGGGACATTCTGATTTGTGTCCCTGCTCAAATGGTTCTCAAGCAAGGGTTTAAGGGAAATAGAATAGAAGTGGTAAGGGGAGAAGACACAGTTGAGAAGATTGCAACTCTTACTCAGTGAATCACTGATTCTTTTGGAGCAAAATTCAATTTCCAGGGCCAGTGTCAGGCAGAATTGGGATTAGGGCACGTTCTTCCAGGCTGTCTCTCTGTTCTCTTCCGTGGGGTGCTCTGATCCTCTTACACTCTCAAGGTCAATAAGGTTAAAGCCAAACAACTTAATTTTACCTTCTTTTCAGTAAGGACTGTTTTTGATGGAAAGAGAGGTTCGTTCAAGATTGCCGAGATAAATATGATCTCGTTGAAAGTTAGCGAGTAACCTCCCGGTAATAGTGGAGTAGCTTGTCTAGACCAACACTCCTGAACACAGATAACATTTACAAAGTCTGCATAAAATGCTACTCCAGAAAATTGCAAATAGAAGTCAATGGGAGCTGCCAAAAGCAGGCAGAAACTGAAGGAATGCTGATCTTCGAAAGTTGAGTACTGAACCCAGTAAGTGTATCAGTGTTCCATTGCGGCACAACAAAGTGCCACAAATGTAATGGCTGGAAACAATACGAACTTAGTATCTCACGGCAGCTGTTAGGTAGGAATTTACCTATTCCCTTCTCCGCCCTCCCACCTGCCCAACACCTGATGAATGTTACCTCCATATGTGCACACATAAGTTTTGATCAATTAGTACCAATTTAATGATGAGTACATGTGGTGTTTGTTTTTGCATTCTTGTGATACTTCACTTAGAAGAATGGGCTCCAGCTCCATCTAGGATAGTACAACAGGTATTAGTTCACCTTTTTTATGGCTGAGTAGTACTCCATGGTATTCATATACCACATTTTATTAATCAACTCATGGATTGATGGGCACTTGGGTTGTTTCCACATCTTTGCAATTGTGAATTATACTGCTATAAACATTCAAGCACAGATGTCTTTTTTATAGAATGTCTTTTTTTCCTGTGGGTAGATACTCAAGGGTGAGATTGCTGGGTCAAATGACAGATCTACTTTTAGTTCTTTGAGATATCTTCATACTCCTTTCCATAGAGATTGTACTAGTTTGCAGTCCCACCAGCAGTGTATGAGTGTCCCTATCTCTCCGCATCCATGGCGACATTTGTTGTTTTGGGACTTTTTGATAAAAGCCATTCTCACTGGAGTTAGGTGATCTCTCATTGTGGCTTTGATTTGCATTTCCCTGATGATTAGAGATGTTGGGCATTTTTTCATATGACTCTTGGCCATTAGTTTATCTTCTTTTGAAAAGTTTCTGTTCATATCCTTTGCCCACTTTTTAATGGGGTTGTTTGATTTTTTCTTGCTTATTTTCCTCAGTTCTATATAGATTCTGGTTATCAATCCTTTATTGGATGCATAGCATGCAAATATTTTCCCCCATTCTGTAGGTTGTCTATTTGCTCTAATGATAATCTCCTTGGCTGTGCAGAAGCTTTTTAATTTGATCAGGTCCCATTTATTTACTTTTATTGTTGTTGTGATTGCTTTTGGAGTCTTCTTCATAAATTCTTTGCCTAGGCTGATATCTATAAGAGTTTTTCTAACATTTTCTTCTAGAATTCTTATGGTTTCATGCCTTAGGTTTAAGTCTGTTATCTATCATGAGTTGATTTTTGTGAAAGGTGAAAGGTGTGGATCCTGGTTCAGTCTTCTACATGTGGCTATCCAATTTTCCCAGCACCATTTATTGAATAGGGATTCTTTTCCCCAGTATATGTTTTTGTCTGCTTTTTCAAAGATCAGAGGATAATTTTATATCTGGGTTCTCAGTTCTGTTCCATTGGTCTGCATCTCTGTTCTTGTGCCAGTACCATACTGTTTTGGTTACTACAGCCTTATAGTATAGCTTGAAGTCTGGTAAATTAAAAATTTGTTCTTTTTGCTTAAGGTTGTTTTGGCTATATGGAGTCTTCTCTGGTTCCATACAAAGCATAGAATTATTTTTTTCTAGATCTGTGAAAAATGATGTTGGTATTTTAATAGGAATTGCATTGAATCTGTAGATCACTTTGGGCAGTATAGACATTTTAACAATGTTGACTCTGCCAATCCATGAGCATGGTATGATTTTCCATCTGTTTACATCCTCTGCTATCTTTACTCTCTTTTTGTTTGAATTTTCCTGCTAGCCCTTTGCCCTTTATTTTAAATTCTTCTTTGTTATTTTACTTTAAGTGAGTTTCTAATTTTTACAGGCTGGCTGGATTTTGTGGTTTTAATACAATCTGGAGTTATCTGGTTTTCCATAAAAAAAATTAGTCTTTTTATGTTTGTTGTAATAACTTGCTTTTATTTCGTATATAAAATGTATTAATATTTTTGTACCATTTTACTACTTCATCTTTTTCTTATTTTGTTCATAGATCAGGTTTTATTTACTGCCCTCTTTCACTCCTGTTAATGGCTATTCCTTCCCGGGTGTTCATGAGCTCTCAATATCCTCAGTTTCCCACTCTCCTTTGTCCTCAACTCCTCACTCATCCCCCCCAGGAGACATTTGGTCTTCTATTTTTACTTCCTTTCTTCCCTCTTTATCCTCCCTGACATCTAAGTTTTGCTGGGATATATATTCCAGTCAATTTATCAAAATCCCCCTTGCAGTTTTCCTCCATTTTAAGTATTTTTATATTGAATTTATATTACATATTCTCATAAAGTTTACCTTGATTAGATTATTATCAACCTACTTATTATTGCAAGTTTCATTGCTCATTACTTTTCCTCTCCTTTTCAACCTTTGATTAGAGCTCTTTAAAAATTATTTTCCTAATATGTTTACATTCATCCCTCAGTATCCACGGATGGGTTCTAGGACCCCTGCAGATACCAAAATCTGTGGATGCACAAGTCCTTTATGTAAAATGGCACAGTATTTGCATATAGCCTATGCATATCCTCCCACATCCTTTAAATCATCTCTAGATTACTTAAAATACCTAATACAATGTAAATGCTATGTAAATGGTTGTTATACTCTATTGGTTTTTTTATTTGTATTATTTTTTATTGTTGTATTGTTATTTTTTATTGTTTTTTCCTGAATATTTTTGATCCTAGGTTGTTTGAATCCATGGACAGGGAGCCCATAGATATGGAGGGATGAAAGTATATGGATGGTATTCTCTGAACCTTGGAATATTTGCAAATGTTTTTCTTTAAGCTTGACAAATGAGTGATGTTTTGGTTAAATAAGGGATTCTTCAGTTGCATTGCTTGACTCATTCTAGGCTGTAGGTGTTATTCTACCATCATCCAGCATCCAGTGCTACTGAAGAAAACTTCTGTTTTTATTCTGATTTCTTTTACTTTGTACCTAAATAATTCTTTCTGTGTGGAAGTTTGTCATTCTATTATTCCTCAGAATAAGATATGCCTAGGCATAAGCCTTTTCTCACTCAATCTGCCTGGAACTCAGTTAAGTGTATGCAATTGGAACTGTTAAATTCTAAAACATCATGATTATTGCATCTAGATTCATAAGTAAAGTTAGCCTATTATTTTCTTTTATTTTGTGGTTCTTATTGGATCACAGTATCAAAATACTAATTTTGTAAAATTAATTTCCTAACTTCTGGGGCAACATCTTTTAGTAGATGAGGACAATTAATTTCTTGAATGTTTGGTAGGCTTTGTATGTAAAACCAAGATCAGACACTTGTTGAATTTTATTTATCTATTTAAAGTTGGACAGGTTTTTTATTATCATTTCAATGAATTTAATGGTTATTAATCCATTAGAAGTTTGTTTTTTTATTTTATTTTCCAGAAATATATTTATTTTATCTAGGTTTTCAGATTTATTGGGATATAGTATTCTATAATATCCTTTCATAATATTTTTAAAGTCTGTTATATCTAAGATTATTTTGCTATAGTCATTCTAAATTTGGTTTGTTTGCATCTTCTCTCTTTTCTTCTTGATAATTTTTATCAGTGATCTCACGGATTAGCTTTTCAAAGAATCGGCTATTGGTTTTTGTTCTTTTCCTATGTAAGTTTTTGTTCTTAATTTTATAGATTTCAGCTTTTATATTTCCTGCCTATTTCTTGTTTCTTTGGGTGTACTCTGTTATTCATTTTCTAATTTTTTGAGTAGAATCCTTAGCTCATTTGTTTTCCATTTTTCTTGTTTTTAGATTCATGTACTCAGAACCATTCATCTCTTTCTAAGGATGCTTCAGTCCATTTCACGGATTTTGAATATTTTGTAACTCTTACAATTTTCTCTTTAGCCTGCATTATCTGATAATTTTTCAAATTTAGTTTTTATTTATACAAGATCATGTTAGCCATTTTATTATTGATAATCTCTGTTTTCATTACATTATTTTCAGAAAACATAATCTAAATAATATAGCATATCGTGGTCTATATTATGGCTAATGTCAGTGAATGCTCCATGTGTGCTCAAAAATAATGTGTATGTTGTTTGTTGGAATCAAGTTCAATATGTATCTTTTAGGTTGAGATTGTTGATTTTATTATTCAATTCTTGTCTCTCTTTTATTGTACTTAATCTAACTGATCTAATAGATTTGATTAGAATGTATCAAAAACGCCAGCTAAAAGTGCTGAGTCTGTATTTCTCGCTTTGATTCTCTTAGTTGTTACTTTAAATATTTTGAAGGTATAGTTAAATGGTATTTTCATGACCAGTATAACCCTTAGACCCTTGCAAGAGATCTTCTGTCGCAGGCCCCCACACTTTTGAGGCCTCTGCGTATCATGAATACACGAAAACAAAATTACTAACCCAAACATTTACTGTCATGACTAACACTGTTCAGGCCCCAGGGAAATCTCCTGCCATATATCTCTTGCCCTGTGACCTCACATAAAAGGCAACTATTTCAAAATGCCACAAAGGTTTGAGGCTGGTGCAGCTGCCGACCTTGGAGAAGAACGTTGCTTTGGGATGTGGGGAGGGTTTTAGCAATGGGAGGACTTACCTAAGAGAAAATAAATGTTAATTACCTTGTCAAATCCTTCCTTTCAAAGAGCCCGAAGGCAATAGATTCTTATGTAACAATGTATTGTTATGTAGTAGGATTCATCATCATTTTTCTCTGGTTTTGTTTTGCTTTTTTTGGTTTTCTTAAGCTGTGATTCATCACGAATTAGTGTATGTTTGCAAAAGGTGGACATAAAAATCTAAGGAACATTTTGTAATATGAAAAATTTGTATTACTCTTAAATCTGTAAATACGTTGATTGAAATATAACACTAGCAACTAGATAAGGTTAAATGCTATAATTATATAAATATTTAACAAGATTTATTTATATTTCAAAAAATAAAAACACATTAGAATATTAATATTTATTAATTATAATTTGTATTTTTCTTTTTGATTTTAATTGATAATTTCAAAAATTTTAGTAAAAACAACTTTTTGGAAGATACATGTAAAAGAACTTCAAATGTTTTATACAGTCATTTACTTTATGTATATACAAATATTGATGAAAATACACTCATATTTAAAAACAATTACATATTTAACCCTTTAGATAAGATAAAATTAGTATAAATATATATCATAACAGAAATAGGAATGTAAAAATAGAGCTCAGGAAGAAAAAAATAAGAAAAA